>MU223182.1:2263965-2275309 GCA_018584345.1 Thuja plicata | reverse complement strand
GTTGGATTTGAGCGAGATGCTTTGTAATTTTATTTTAGGGTTTGATAAAGGTGGACTTAATAGTTCATTATTTAAGGGTTGAAGTTGAATGCAAAGTGTGTTAATCATGTATGGTGTGCAAGTGCGGAGTAAGGTGCATGTTGCGATCAAGCCAGGGAAGAGTTAAGTATGCTCAAAAGAGATTGTGTTCTTAGAGGATCTGATCAAGCAGAGGTAGTGCTATTTTGCAGATCATTGTTGTTGTTGTTCCCTAATCGTTATAACAGTTGAAATCCCCTAACATGGTAGACCCTAAAAGAGTTTAATTGTAAATCCTCTAACAAGGTGACACATTAGTTTGTGTTTTAAGTCTTCTAACAAGGATATTCTTAACAACGTAAAGGTTCTAATAGGCCTAAGGTAAATCCCTTCACCGGGGAGCGCTTAACAATGTTGTAAACTCCTAACAAGGTTAAGCTCCTCACAGGGCGTACTTCAGAAGAGTGCATTATTTTAGTGGGTACTGATCCCCACTGTGATTTCTTCCCTATTTGGGTTTCCACGAGATAAATTTGTGTGTCAAGTTTGTGGATGATATTGGATGCTTAAGTTTTCCATTAACTGCAATTAAGGTTTATGTTATGAATGGTGATTAAATTTTAAAGTTGGTTTATTTGGTATAATGCATCTATGAATTATGATGTATTTAGGTCATTGACTATTGTTGTTACTGTCTTGTGGTGCACACAAGTATTCTATTCTATCTTTGGTGAGGGCTTGCATGACTATATTATGATATTTTATGGGATGCAAGTAAAATGATATTGTGTTCTATGTTAATCATGCTTTAAGTAATTTGATTTTGAGATATTATTAGATTCTAATTAATGATTAATCAATTTTTCTCTTGGTGTTTAATTGAATTTTAACTTGGACAAATGTCATGAGTGGATTTTATATGCTTTGAGATATCGACATGATGTTTAAAGTTAGATGATAGTGTACTCTATGTTGGCATATCTTATATGGTGATGGTAAGTGTGTTTTGGTGATCACATAGTGATTTGATTATAGGATGATCAAATATTATATTGTCATTGATGTCAACTATTGACTTTGTGTTCCTGGTATGTTGTCAAGCATATTTGTGATGAATGATAAGTTTCAGTGGTTGCTATCTTAAGGAGAGACCCAGGTATGTCTCTAGATGTCAAATGCATGACCTCTACTGCTAAAGTAAGTTTATATGAGAGTTGTAATCGAATGGAGCATAACAGTACAACTGCTAGAACAATTGATGACAGGTGGTAGATGATTTTAATGTTATGTCAAATCTCTGATGTATTTTGTGACGCGGTCATATGATATGTTGATCAATAGTGTTTAGATGTTACAGTTGCAATCACAACTACTTTCAGTGATCAGTCGATAGAAACAGTGTTATTCAATAGGTTAAGTGTTATGTTCTTGAGTTAACGATGACAGATCTTGTATCGGTGATCGGATTCGATGCGACAATGATTAACGATGAATTAATTATGTTCTCGTAATGTGTATTCATGATTGGAGGTGATGATTTGGCATCACATTGATCGATGTTATCTTGTGGAGAAGATTCTTGAGGAAGTTTGAGTATGGTCAAAACGTGTTTGACTCTTTGGCTCAATTTCATATGTAAATCGTTGTATAGGCTGACACATTCTTGGAAATATGTTTTGTGCATTTAATTTTGTTTTATGGCTCGTTGGATTTGAGCGGGATGCTTTGAAATTTTATTTTAGGGTTTGATCAAGGCAGTGGACTTAATAGTTCATTATTTAAGGGTTGAATTTGAATGCAAAGTGTGTTAATCATGTGTGGTGTGCAAGTGCAGTGTAAGGTGCATGTTGCGATCAAGCCAGGGAAGAGTTGAGTATGCTCAGAAGAGATTGTGTTCTTAGAGGATCTGATCAAGCAGAGGTAGTGCTATTTTGCAGATCATTGTTGTTGTTGTTCCCTGATAGTTATAATAGTTGAAATCCCCTAACATGGTAGACCCTAAAAGAGTTTTATTGTAAATCCTCTAACAAGGTGACACATTAGTTTGTGTTTTAAGTCTTCTAACAAAGATATTCTTAACAAGGTAAAGATTCTAACAGGCCTAAGGTAAATCCCTTCACCGAGTAGCGCTTAACAGTGTTGTAAACTCCTAACAAGGTTAGGCTCCTCACATGGCGTACTTCAGAAGAGTGCATTATTTTAGTGGGTACTAATCCCCACAGTGATTTCTTCCCTATTTGGGTTTCCACGAGATAAATTTGTGTGTCAAGTTTGTGGATGACCTTGGATGCTTAAGTTTTTTATTAACTGCAATTAAGGTTAATATTATGAATGGTGATTAAATTTTAAAGTTGGTTTATTTGGTAGGTTAATATGTAAATCGTTGTATAGGCTGACACATTCTTGGAAATATGTTTTGTGCATTTAATTTTGTTTTATGGCTCGTTGGATTTGAGCGGGATGCTTTGAAATTTTATTTTAGGGTTTGATCAAGGCGGTGGACTTAATAGTTCATTATTTAAGGGTTGAAGTTGAATGCAAAGTGCGTTAATCATGTGTGGTGTGCAAGTGCGGTGTAAGGTGCATGTTGCGATCAAGCCAGGGAAGAGTTGAGTATGCTCAGAAGAGATTGTGTTCTTAGAGGATCTGATCAAGCAGAGGTAGTGCTATTTTGCAGATCATTGTTGTTGTTGTTCCCTAATAGTTATAACAGTTGAAATCCCCTAACATGGTAGACCCTAAAAGAGTTTTATTGTAAATCCTCTAACAAGGTGACACATTAGTTTGTGTTTTAAGTCTTCTAACAAGGATATTCTTAACAGGGTAAAGGTTCTAACAGGCCTAAGGTAAATCCCTTCACCGGGTAGCGCTTAACAATGTTGTAAACTCCTAACAAGGTTAAGCTCCTCACAGGGCGTACTTCAGAAGAGTGCATTATTTTAGTCGGTACTAATCCCCACTGTGATTTCTTCCCTATTTGGGTTTCCACAAGATAAATTTGTGTGTCAAGTTTGTGGATGATCTTGGATGCTTAAGTTTTTCATTAACTGCAATTAAGGTTAATATTATGAATGGTGATTAAATTTTAAAGTTGGTTTATTTGGTAGATCAACGATTCACCCCCCCTCTCAGTAATCTAATCTCAGGTCTAACAATTGGTATCAGAGATTTGGTCCTCTGTTGTGGTGAAGCTTAACAACTTGAGGTAAAGATCTAAGATGATGAGAAATGGAGGTCCTAAATTCACAAGAGAGAACTACTCTATATGGTGTCGTCCGATGAAGCTCTATCTTAAGGGCTTGGTTGATTAGTATTGGGCTCATGTGGAAAATAAGTATACTATCCCCCCAGGAACCCTAACCCCAGATTAGTTGGAGGTTAAGCATGAACATGCTGCTACTATGTAAGCTATTGCAAGTACTCTTTCAGATGTTGAGTACGTTGATATTAAAGACTTAGATACTACTTATGAAATGTGGGAGAAGTTGAAAATAGTCTATGGTGGAGATCCACATGTACAGAAGGGAAAGGTTGACATCTTGAGAGGAAAGTATGATGAGATGAGAATGCAAGAAAATGAGCCGAGGTGCTGGTGGTAATCTTCCCGAGGAGGATGTGGTAAGCAAAATCTTAAGAACTTTATTACCTCAGTAATAAACTATTAGGGTTTCAACTATTCAAGAGCTCAAACATTTAGGAACTTTTACTATTACTCTGGATGCATTAATAGGGAAATTAACTACATTTGAGTTAAGTAATTATGACAAAAGCATGCCTAAAGTTGAAGCTGATTTCAAGTCATCATTGATTCTTTTACCATCTAGGAAAGGAAATGAGATGTCTAACATTTCTTTAGAATGTCGCTCTAATGATTATGAATCTATATTTTTTGAAGAAAGAGATCACGAGGATCTAGAAGCCTTGATTACTTAAAGTTCCTACAGGGAAGGGTAAATACAAGGGTGTTGCCTTGAAGTTCTTTGCATGTAACAAAACTGGTCATATTGCCTCTAGATGCCCTAACAACGACAAGAAGGAGAAACTAAGAAGATTCAAGGATAAGAGCAAGAAAGTTTGTTTCTTATCTGAGGAAGGTGTTACCAATGAGGAATCTGATGGAAGAGATGAAGAATAAATTGCGTTTGTTGCAGTTAAGGAAGATCACTCAGAATAAGGTGAGAGAGCTTTAGTTTCTAACATGAATCACAGTGGAAACTGGATTATTGACAACGGGTTCACTCGTCACATGACCGGTGATCAAAGCAAATTCATAAAGTTGGAGGAATGTGATGGAGGCTCGGTAAGGTTTGGGAATGAAGCTCCCTACCCAGTGAAAGGTAAAGGATCCATTGCTTTGAATGATAAAACTATTTGTGATGACGCTTACTAGGCAAATGATTTAAGATAGAATTTGTTGAGTGTGGCTCAGTTAAATAACAAAGGTTTCAGATTGGACTTCAATGGAGGTATGTGCAGAATTATTGGGAAATCAAGAGAACTGATTGCTACCTGTGATCAAAAAGAGGTAACTTGTTCCATCTTAATTATACTATTAAGAGTTGTCTGCTAGCTAAGGTTGAAGATTATTGGTTGTGGCATAAGAGAAACTGTCATGTAAATTTTGATAGTTTGATCAAAGTAAGTAAGATGAAGTTAGTGAGAGGTTTGCCCAACCTAATGAAACCAGACAATGTAATGTCCAAAGAATGCCAACTTGGAAAGCTAACTAGTTCTAGTTTCATTAGTAAAAAATATTCTTCTGAAAATTGAAAATATGTAAATGGAAGGAATTGATCTTTGAATGCCATCACTTTGCTAATGCAGTGATTAACCCTCGATTTTCCCCTAATCTCAAGCATATAATTTAATAAATATGGTGCAAACCTAGGGCCATAAGGATACATGTTTGTTATCATCTAGTTGATGAGCTAAATGCATAGAGTTGGGCCTATTCTCTTGAGTTTATAAGGTGTGAGCACTACCTAAAGTCAATTTCTACATTAAGCTAATCACATATTCACATTTGACTTATTTACCCTAAGATAATTCAAATTTGCAACTCAAAATTTCTATTTGAAGCAACGTGAACAAATATAGTACAAATAGACAAGAGTGTTGTACACCACACGTGTTAATGCTTAAACTAGAGAATTATGTCGCAGTACTTAGCAAATGCATTACATTTACATACAATTTCCTACTCCCTCTCACCATCTGAATGTCCTAACTTGGTTGTCATGGTGATATTCTGCTAGAATGTGCACCATTGCTCACAATGTCCTTGCTCTTCTCCACTCCAAAATTCTTGAATTTCAATGCACAAATGATTTGAAAATGGTTTCAAAGTCCTATTTATACCTAGTTGGTTGCTTCCATGGGCATGCATAGGCCTTCTTTTCTATTGGTCATAGTCATTTTTGCCTTTTGGCCTTGATCACGCTATCAACAAATTGGCCTCAAATTCAAAAAAAAATTGCCCTACATCAAACCCATTCAGCCCGAAATCCCATATTTAAACCCTAGAAATTGACTAGAGAAACGATTAAAAAATCCTCATTCAGCATAAAAATATCCCAACCCACAAGAAAAAAAGGTGGTCATGATCCTTTCCTTGCAGTGTTATGACAAAATTAATCCTAAAGATCCTGTATGATGTAATGAAATCTCTTCGCTGTCAGGTGCTTACAATCAACATGCGTTCTTTTTTGTACTTTTTCTCCATCTAAAATCCCATTTGAGTTGCAGTTTATCAGCCTTTTTCTGACGATGAAAAATTCCCTGAATATGATATGTGAACTTGCATCACAATAACTTGCATCCTCATGACTGGTTGGCTGAGACAACCAGTCAGAATTTAACATGTCATTAGGCAAACAATCCTTTCCAGCAGTTGTCTGAATTTGTTTTGGCTATAGCGTCATAGAAATACCTTGTAACTTTCTACGTTTTAACCATATTTATTTTTCTCCTCTACATAATTTAAGGAATCCTGCTCATCTTCAGTCAAAAAAGGATTTTCCTAGGCACTAGTGCATCCAAAATTTATCCCATTCAGATATCTCTATGGTAACAATGGAGCACCGCCTTTGTATGGACTAGTGTTGGATGGCCAAAAACAAAATTCAGGGCAGCTCATTTGTTACTGATCTGATCCAATTACTGACCTCTCTTCACATGAAAAAACCAAAGAACTTGTTGCTCCTTCTCAGACATGACTATAAGCATACCCATGCAAGTATGGGGTCAGAACCAGGTTCATAGAATTGAGAAGTGGGGAGTGGGGACAAGCCGGTACTACAGAGTTCAGCTTAACTTCTAGGTCCTCGAACAATTGAAAATCAGAACTTAAATTGAAGTAAAGTTTAAAATTTAATTTGATTGTTAAATTGAAGTTAAGTTTAAAATTTAAATTGATTGTTAAAAGAACTTGATAAAAATCTTTTAGCAACCATATTCAAAAGAGGAGATTCAGTAACTAAAAAAACTAAGTCAATTTCAAGAGTCTTTAAATAATTCTATATTAGACAATGCAAAATTAAACAACATTTAAAGAAAAAAATAGATTGAATTAAATTTTAAAGAATCAACACAACATATTCTGGCATTATAATATTGAATTCTAATTACACTTTCTACTTGAACCATTTAACAACATTTAGTTAATGCACTCTTCCTCCAATCCCCTAAAACATTCTGAGTTTCAAGATACTACAATTTTAATTAGACATAAATTAGTACAGAGAGATTTATAAAAACTCATACTTTATTATCTACTTGAGTTATTTGACAGTGTTTATTTACTGTTCCTCAAAACCCCTCAAAGTGACCAATTGACTGAAGCTACAGTAGATGAATGCTTACATACATTGGAATTAGTGAAAATTGTTTTATGTACTACAAACATATTACAAATTTGTTAAAATCACAAAATATAATGAATATATTTGTGTGTGAAAAGCACAATTTGTAAGAATTATGTTAAAATCAGAAATGATAATGAATATATTTGTCAGTGAAAAGCACAACCTTTTAGGAAGATTTATGAACACGCTACTAGAGTTAGACTTTGCTAAAAAAGTTTGTACGCAAAATAAGCATGTTAAAAATTAAGCCAAATGTCAATCACTGGTTGTCTTTAATTGCAAGTGACTAGCATGTCCTTTCAATATGAACATGCTTCAAGTCAGACATTGCTTTAGTACCCTAATAACAACTATGTGGACACTACCTGTGCTCTAATACAAAAACTAAAAAAAAAAACAAACTGAAAAGTATATTGAATATCCAACAAATGAGAATCCTCAAAACTTGAATTCTAAATTAGTATTTTAAGAAAAGAAATAAAGGAGAGTAAATCTTAATGCTTGAAACGAAGGAACTACCCATATAAACAGAAAATGATGGAAAACAAATATACAATAACAAACACTCAAAGAGTAGCATAAAATGCCACAAGAATTGCCCAATGAAGGAAAAAATAACAGGAAAAGTAACTTATATGATGCCACCCACTAGAAGGGCTGCTTTTCTGTTCTAAATTTTAGTCCAGGCCCCTAAGCTGCATCCTGCTCGAGACAAAATCAGTTTTATAACTTTAACTTTTATCATTTCCAATGAATTTGTCCATTTAAAAAGCAAATGAAACGAATAGGAAGGAAATGACTTTGCAAATCAACAGAAACAACACATATGGTTTCTCTTATGGCTAAAACATAGACAGTATGAAGCTTATTAGTTCCTGGTCGCTAGGGAACTATAGCGAAGGCAGTGACAGTTAAACAGTGATTAATGTCTGTTTAACCGGCCAATCAAAATGTTGAAATTGATTGTATAAATTTATATTGCACTATAATTTTTGAACAAGTTACCCAATTTTTTAAACAAAAAATTCATAGAAAACATTTTGTCCACGTCTGATTGGCGATGCAGAGGGCGGGCAGATGCAATTTTACCAAAGTGCGGGGCAGATTGTCAGGAAATGCAATTTTACACTGAAAGCACTGCTTTTAAGCACAAGATGGCAACATTTCAGCAGTCCGCATGCCTTGGCTAAACTTCCAAATTTTACATACTAGTCTAGACATGGTGAAGGCGAGGAAAAAGGGAGCTATGAGCTAAAGAAATTAATGCATCGCCAGCCATGTTTTGAAGAAATGGAGATATGAAATTTCTCAAGTCTTGGGCAAGGCAAATATAAATATCAAGATTTTGTGGAGAACACAGGCAGGGTTAGATGCCATAAAGGGTGATTGATATCTTCATGCTTTTGGGGGATTGATATTCATCTGCATGGTAGGTGAATGCACTCTGGTAGCAGTTTGAATGACAGATTTCATGAGCAGCTACACTGTTGATGTTTTAGCGGTAAGTTGGCAATGTTTTTGTTCTCCTGTTTGATATGGATTGTGGATTCCTGTGAGAATTTTAGGGCTTTCTGAAGAGAAGTACACAATTGTCTGCTATTTGAATTGAGTTGAGTTTGGCTTTTAGAGGAAAATTAGTTTTTAGCATCAGCTGGGCTCCCTGCGTCTCGGCTCGTCCTGATTGAGGTCCTAGAATTTATCAAAATTTTCAAAAGTGAAAAAAAAGGCTAGGAACATACTATCATCCAAGATTTTTAGTGTTATGAATTACAGTGCAATTGACTAAGAATTTAATAGCTTCTATGAACTTAAACTAAGAATATAGTAGTTTGCATGAACTTTATTTTGTTTTGGGTTAGTGCACGCTAGAGTGAATTTCATGCATAGAATAGGACGGTGCTTGCATTTCAGGCTGCTTTCTATTGAGCATGTTGAGAACAAAGGCAAACTACTTTTGTACTTGGTTTTTTAGTACCTTGATACAGATCTGAAGAAATTCATTGATTGTGGCTAATATGTGATTAATGTCAATCCTCTGCCTCCAAGTTTGATTCAGGTATTTCTTTCATAAAACTTGTTTGTATATTTATATTCATGTATCAGCAGCAGTTTACTGAGTGGGTAACTTGGTTTCTATTTATTGATGTATCAGCAGCAGTTTACTGAGTGGTTAACTTGGTTTCTATTTATTGATGGACTACAGAGTTTCATGTATCTGCAAAGTTGTAGCTCACTGCCCACAACTACAGGGTATTGCATGGGTGATGTTACAGTGTCCACAAAAGTGTACTTACATGTATACATATTATAGGTTTGCAGATTTGATTTTTGGTTTTGTGATTTACCTTATTCACAGTTAAAGAGCCATTTGTTTTTAAGTTGTACCTATTTCATTGTGTAAATCCAGATTATTCAACAAGACAAGAATTGATGCATGATTGATTAAATATAGATCCTCACTGGGATAAATTTGTGCAGAGATTTAAAATCTCAGAATCTATTAGTTTGCTTAAAGTTGGTGATCTAGGACTTGGGAGTGCTTTTACAGTACCTTTGAAGAGTTATACACATGGGGTCTTTCATAGTAAATTTGATCCCACTCCACTTATATTTTGTTATGGTTTATGTGCATCTCAAGGCCTTGGTTATTGATTATAATGCTGATTTCTGTTCTGTATCCTAGCAGATTGTCACTCTGTGGTACAGGGCTCTAGAAGTATTGTTGGGTACGTTCCACTATTCAACACCTGTTGATGTCTGGTCTTTTGGATGCATTTTTTGTGAGTTTGATACTTGATGAAACAAATCACATATTGAGTATTTTGAATGCATTTCTTTTCTTAATTTCTTACAGTTCTGTCTCACAATTAAAGCATTCCCAGCTTTAGTATGTAAGACCTAATAATTTTCAATAAGGAATGCCTGCAAAGCTGACTTTTGTAATCTTGGTGCTTTAGCTGAAATGGCAAAAAGACAGCCACTTTTCCTTGAGAGTTCTGAACTTCAACAATTGCTTCATATCTTTAGGTAAAGCTTGAAAATGACCTAGAAAAACATTCATAGTGATCTGTGGAAACTATATTTGCATCATGTTGCTTGCCCAACCAAGAAAAATAACAAGGTTAGTTTGCACTTGAGATTGAAAGGTTACTTGGAACCCCAAATGAGAACATATGGCCAGGAGTAACTATATTAAGGGACTGGCATATATACCCATGCAGTTTCCACTGTATCGCCTAGTGGAGTTAATTTGCTTGACGTATGTTCTACCTTCTTTTTTAACCTAGGAAGTTGACTCGTTCTCTTTAAGTCTCTTGTTGCTATATTAAAAGGATGAGATACTGAAAAGTCTGATTTGTACTGCAGAAAATGTTGCAGTATGATCTTGCGAGGAGGATTTCAGTAAGGCAGCGTTGGACCACCCTTACTTTGGTGATCTTGATAAGTCTCAGAGTTTTGAGAATTTTTTGAAATTTCTATTGTTTATATGGCTCTGAAATGGGGTACAAATGTCTTTCATGTATACATAGATTAGAGTTCATAATTGTTAATATGGAGGCTTTAGCAAATGCATGGTTTTTTACCCTGTAATCTGAAGCAGGCATGCTGAAAATACGATTTCCTACAGAGAACCTTTATAGTTAGGTGGTCTTAGTAGGAGTCTCATTTTTCCTGGCAATGGAATTGATCCCACTCAATATTTTATTCTTTTCCTTATTACTTATTACTGCCAATGAGCTTCTTGAGCTCCTTGTTCAGCCAAGGGTCCTATTCTCTATTCAAGACAGCTATATTTACATAGAAAACTATTTGACTTATTTTGTCTAGCTTGAAAGCCTTGGCAAATAGAAGTCTGAATGCTATGAACTGACACCCATATAATCAATATTCAATATGGACAAGAATATGAACTGGAGTATACTTGCAATTATATAAATTAGATTTCGTTTTTACCACAAAGTTGAAATATGGAGGTCTTATATTTGTTTAGATGATGAAGTTATAGATAAAATTTCAAATGATCTAGAAATTCTATCAATTTTTTTTCTTTTGCCACATTGTTATTTCATACCAGGGTGAAACTTAAAATATTAGAGTGATTTGTTGACAAAAGTAAAAGATAGTGGACGTCGAAGACAACTAACTTCAAAACGAGACACAAAGTTAAAAGTAATCACTCATGAACGCATGTTTTGGATGTTGTTTTTATAGTTCTTTATTTCCACCTCTTGCTTGTCATATTTGATCACAGTAATATTAAGGTTAGTAAACCAAGTCCTTCTAAATAGATTCAATTTTAAAAAATATCTTGCATCGCCAGGGCTACCAGCTACAGAAAGCACAATACCTTTTGTAGTAAGGTTAGCTTGGATGCTTCCTCGAGAGCCCTAAGTAATCTTGCTTGTCATATTTGATCACAGTAATATTAAAGTTAGTAATCCAAGTCCTTCCAAATTGATTCA
>MU223182.1:2231459-2251955 GCA_018584345.1 Thuja plicata | reverse complement strand
TACATTCACTCACAAATGTTAATTGATGCATATTATCTGATGACCTAATAAATTAAACAGTGTTTTGTGTGCAAGTGGGCAGGTATGTATAACTGAATGCAGTAGAAGATTCAAATGCATGAAAGAATTCAAAATGATGTTGCTGGAGGAACATGGTCAAAAAGGGTTTTTTGCTGAACTGGAAAAATACAGAATTGAAAGAATGTGAAAGTTCATTAGAGATCATGCAGATAAAGGAGGTTGAGAAATGTTGTTATACTGCAGTGAGAGCAATGATCAAACAATCTCATTATCAACATGGGATTACGTTCATAATGGTGGAGCACACACAAAAGACAAGCATGGTGGACAGATATCATAGAATATCCAGCAGGTTCATCAATCGAGATGTTCATTCATGATAACAGTGCAACAGATAATCTTGATAAAAGAAATATATAGGTAAATTAGGGTTTCCTATTTTGGGTAAAACCCATGGGAGTCACGAGCCCGTGCTCGAACCCCATGGGTTTTCTTTCTCAAATACATCCCAAAAGGAGGACAGTATATTTTATGCATTAAAGACAGCAACATATTCGAAATATTGTGTTTCCATTCTAAGAAGTGCTCACTATTATCAGTAAAACTGTGAACTGAATGTGTTTTTAAACATAGTGTTGCAGTTTAAATATCTTGTGTATGATTGTTTCAGACAAGTAGAGTGTCATCAAACAGGGAAGCATCTGTTACGATTTACATGTTTTGTTTGAAAACTGAAAGAGGATTATTTTTAAAGAAAAGAGCATTTGACAGTACGAAGACTCATGTTTTATTACAAGTACAAGACAAGCATCAAGCTAAACGGTAGATACAACTTCAAAAGCCATGTGGGTTTTTGCAGATGACAACATGTGCGACAGACAATAGCAAAGTTCAAGCATTAAACAGTAATGTAATGATGTGCGACAACAAACAAAGACCAGTTCAAACAGCCTTGTGAATGTTTTACGATAGTCGACATCTAAGTAGAGCCTAAATATTAACAGTGATTATCGACCACAACAGTGCATTACTAATTTTACAAATTGAAAAGCAGTAAGCAAAATAATGGTGATTACTTATCTGTGGAGAGATGTCAAGATGCATTCAAGTATGAAGACTGATAAATGAAGCCAAAAAGACAGCAAGTTTCTATTTAAATCAGAAAAATGGGTTCCTGTTGTTTGAATCTGCATATGTTGACAGTAAAGGGAGGGAAAAAAAATCAGAAAAAAAAAGAGAAAATATACCCAAGCTGCCAACAAAATAAACAGACGAAAGAGGAAAATAAACTTATCTGTGTATGCAATGTGGCTTTTGCCTTGTCGTTTTACTTTCGGTCATGGTTTTAATCAACTTGCAGAAAAACCGTGAAGCTTATGACTGAAAGATGTCATATTTTAAAACCGAATGCTTCTACCACATCTTTCAGTCATAAGCTACGTTTTTGCTAAAGAGAACCCACATGGTGGTTTGTGGTCCAAATGATTCATTCATAGCTTGGTCTGGTGCCCGCGTGTCTAAAGGAGGAAGCCAAGATAAGTCACGACACTTTCGAAGAGTAAAGAAATTCCTCAACATGCACAAAACAAGCAGTGGAGGCCACGGTGTTTTCTCCCAGCTCCATGTTACACTATGAACTGGGGATGAGTCTGAAGCTGTGGCTGAGACATCCCCAGTTCAAAACTGAGTTTTATGGGCTCGACACCTCAGCCACAGTTCAAAATCATTCTAAACTTGCAGTGGTGGCCGCAAGTGAGAAGTGTTCTACTTCAAAGTTTCATTCATATACAGCAGTGAAGGTCGAGCTTCATGGGTAACTCAAACAATCATGGCTTCATTCATTCAAAGCTCGCGATAGTGGTCAAACTAAAACTTCAAAACCCAAGTTACAAATAAATCTGCAGCGCCATTTGTATCGGCTTAAAGACACTACATCACCAAGTGTTCTAGCATTTATCAAGACTGGAGTCGACTCACTCTGAAGCCCAAGCTCAAGCAAAAGAAGACCAAAAGCCGCGGCCTTTATTGAAGAAAAATACAACAGAAAGATGCCATGTGTTACAGTGAACATAAAAATACATCTTTTCTTCCTCCTAAAGCTCATGAGACTAGAGCTTCTCCACATAACAAAGGCAGATACATTGTAGAGATCATGGTTTCCAAATTCAACATGGCGGCGCCACAAAGCAAAAACCCTAACTCACAAATGAAATCAATGAAAATGCATTGTGTTTTACTCACATTTGAAATCCACTGTCAGATGGAGTAAATGCAGTTGCAGTTCCCAGTGCATCGACATTCCCTCCATATTGCCACGATGGTACCTTTAGTGCCACGAAGTCTCAAAACTGTCCCTTCCATCTAAGATAGTCAAGTCGACTACAAACCATGGTGACCAAACAAACTGCAGCTGCATCAACTACAGTGGTATGGTGTCGGCAGAGTTGGGATTAACTATGATGTCGAGTTGATAAGGGTTTCATCCCTTTGAAGTTAGGTTTTTGGGTTTTCAAATAAGGTTGTAATGCATTTAGGATTCGAATGTCATGTATTCGAATAAGTAAAAGTTGATAAAGTATGTAATAAGATATATTCTTATCTATCAACTTAAAGGTGCAAAACTTAGGGTTTTGATTTAGGGTGCTAATTTGTCCCTATAGTTTAGGAGATCTATATCATGGAGGGTTTAGGGGGGGGGAATTCTTGAAATAAGCCATGTTGGCTATTTAGTGGAGGATTTGCTTCATGTTTAGGGGGTCAAGATTGTGGAGAGAAGAGCTTTAGTGAATTTCTATTTCCTATAGCTGTCTGTTTATACTTTTGTATCCATTGTGAGTTCATGCTTGTGATTTCGATTTTGTGCAAGAGGATGCATGTATTCCTTGCCATTATTCTAAAATTCATACATGTAACTGCATACAGATTTTGAGAAGAATATAGTTGCCCCACTTTTCATACACTTTGTGATCATTTGTTCAAATCCTTTTCAATTTTATGCATTCAAGTGTAATTCATCTGCATTATGGATTAGTGGATTGCATCATTCCCTATTCTATATTTCAGAAAATAAGCCTTTTGCAGAATTTGCATGTTGTTAATAGTAAGATTACTACTTGTGGTTAAACCCTAGTTGTGGCCTTCTAATTAGCCTATGTATTGGATAGTGAATGATAGTGCAGAGATCACTAGGGTATGTTAAGTGAGTGTCAGTTTGAAGCTTTAAGAGATCTAAATCTACTTGGTGTATCACCTTTTCAAGTTTTATTCATGCAATTTCAGTTTTAAATCTTTCTCCCTTTTCCCAATTTAGTTTTCAATCAGGAGGTGATATTCCATACCAAATAGGAACTGGCCTGGAATCCGGAGACTCTTCCTCATCCATAGTTCACCCACAGCTAGAGGAAGTTTCCATTGTCAGATATAATTGCCATGAAGCCTTAATGCATGATTTAGGGTGACAATTCTAAGCCTGAACAATGCATCTGCAATAGTATTAGTATTTCATGCTTTGAATATTATGAGAAGGAAGATAATCAGAATCACTGTAGCAATATGTAGAAAAATGAACGGCCACAATTTTCCTATGAAAATATCAAGACATGTGAATAAGCGTGTACTCATTACGACTGGTTGGAACACCCAAATGAAACATATTCAAAGACGTGTAATTTAATACTTCAATTTAAATACTAAACACAACATAGCATATACAATGGCACTAAAACTTGGATTTCTAACTTTTCTAGTTCGGGACATTTCGGTAGGCAGCAGAGTCAAGGTTAAATACAACAAAAATGTGTCGGTGTTTTCTTCCCCAAAAGATACGGAAACACTTTCAATTGGATTGTGTCACCATTGTAGGCTTAATTCTTGCAGTGGCGTGAAAAATAGGACACCTGCTAGTAGGAGGAAATACCTCAGCCCTGCTAGCTGTAAAAACCTTATAACCGCATTTGTACATGGTACATACTCACCAAGAGTATTTGCCTAGCCAGATAGAAAGATCATTGAACTTACAAGCATATAGATAGATTGATAGACAAATGTATGGGTGTTGTTAGTTTTTTATTGTCCATTTTGTGGCAGTTGGCCTAAACATTAGTCACTAGGAGATGTGGGATATGGCAATGGGAGTCAAATTCAGATAAGGTAAAGGTATATGAGAAAGTGTGCAACTATGTTCTTTTAATTTTGCTTTTAGTTGTGTAGTTATTTGATGTAGGATAGGAACTCTATGATTAGATCTTCTGGTTGCAGAATGTTGTATCTTGTCAAAGGTGATCTTAAATGCATGAAGGAATAAAAGATAACTGATTTTGTACCTTATTTTTGGCAGTCACAAGTTTGATCAGGATTAATTTTCTTGTTTTTGGTCAATTTTTAGCTTGTGAGTTGGCCAGGTTCAGAACTTGAATGGTAACCCATGCTTATTAGGACGAGCTCGTCTGAGTAAAATTTCTTCATCCAAGGGGCTATACTCCAACCACAAAATACCAAACAATCCTATTGACCTGAGGATTACACTTATCCACGAATGAATCACACTGGCCCATGAATGGTAAAAGGCTAACAATATCACCTCCACATACAAGACAAGATTGTTTATCCTGCCTGGTTAGTCAATGAATATTACAAGAAATATAAGCTTTTGCTTTGTATGTTTTCTTTGTTTGGTCATTTAATTTAATTTTGATTGGTTAAATTGAATTAAGAAGATATGAATATTACCATTTTGCTAAATGTTACCACATGAAGCTCATAATTCAGAGCTTTAATAATATTCTCCTACTCCAAATGGTTGCCTGCCACCATTATAGATGTGCACCCCTGACAGCCCCGTGGAAGATAATGTGTACCTCTAGGATTCTTTTATAATTCAGTTCTATAATGAATTACTACCCCTACTACTTGCAATTCACTGAAATGGAATTTTATTTTATGTCTTCTGCTCCTCTCAAGATTAACAAAATCAAGTATTTATGAGAACATCTAATACATATTGAAGATAAGAGTGTTCCAAGTTTGAACATTAAGTACATACTGATCCAGTTACAGAAATTGACTCTCTGTTTATACATTAATCAAACAGGCTTTAGCTTACAAGTTGATACCTAAGAAGCATAGTTGCATAGACCACAGGTACATTATATGTTACAAGATTTTGAAAGTTTGGGAACCTGTGAATTTCAATTCAATTGTAGCATTATATGGCATGGAATTGTTGATTTGGAAGCTTTGGGTTGAGAGGGGGATTATCCATGTAGATATACTCAACATAAGAAATTGTCTGAATGCCACTTTCAACCGACAAATAATCAATATAATCCAAGTTGTGGTTTGATGGAGCCCCGAACAAGATTGAATTATGATTTTTTTAGGGAACAAATTTGTCTCTCAGTAAATCTTTTACAGGAAAACTCTACAGCCTTTTTGAAAGACAAATGACACTAACAGTTGGGTAAGTGATCTAAACTCACTTCCCTCTGAATTTGATCCTAGGTATAGCTCCCTAGAAATATTTTATCAATAACATCCACTTTTAAATTTCAACTTTTAACATGAAAGTTTATAAATGTTACTTCACCATTCATAAACGAGAAGTATTGTAGAAATACCTTAAGAAAGATAGAAAAATGAAAAGGAAAGAAAAAGCACACTTTCTCTTTCAGCAGATTAAATGAAAATAGATAACTAATCAGCAAAAAGGCAACATAATATAGATAAAATCAAGGTATTATGAATCCACGGACATATACATCACAGAGTAAACAAAATGCCAACACAAGACACTTGCTCTTTGCTTTCAAACGACATAGATTTGATAAACTTAACTGTAATGTAGTTCAAAATTACTACATAGGCAATCACATGAAATTGGTTCTTTCAATAGTATCAGATTCACCCACATATGTTCCTCTAACATTCAAATTAAAACTATCACAATAAAAATAAAACTATCTAGTTACGATCAGTTTCTTTTTTTCGAACCCTTCTAAAGTTTTCAGCAGCAATACTTATAGTTTTAAAGCACCGAGAGGTCTCCCGAAAAACTCAAACTCTCGGGCAATTAGTTATGAAATGAAACCAACAGAAAAAGGACATCTATCCTTGAGAGTTTGCATATTAAATCAAATAAAAATTAACTGTCTAAATCTGGTTCTTTGTCCCTCACATGATCCTCGCCTCCCGCTAGGCTTCCTTCTTCTTTGACAACCGACTAGGTAGGCTTCCATTCCTTGTATGCTTGGACCAGCTCCTTTGCAAACGATAGATGTAGGATCTTGGAATTCACAATACGGGCCATTGAGGCCTCCTTACTCCATTTCAACTTCTTCACTTTTTCCACCAGCCCTGGCAATTGATCCACACACAGGTATAACATTGATTCAATCCTTTCCATCTGAGTTAGGTTTAAAGCTTTAAGATTAGTCTTTTCTTTGATTATCTTCATTACTGATTCAAAGGCTTCTAGGGCCCCTTTCAATTCATGTTCACCGTAGGTTGCTTGATAAGTATAGGTGAAGTTGATGACCTTCAACTCGTTCAGAGTGGCCTTCTGAATCTGTTTAGCCTCAACCTCATATTCTTTAATTTATGTAATGGTGCTTCTTATGATATAGATACACCAGTTGATGTTATTTCTAAGTATGAAGAAAATTGATTCTTTTGTGCATTTCAGAGATTTTTTTGTGCAGAATTTACAGAAGCCGTACCTCTCTATTTCCAAGAATTTCCTCATTGTCGAGACCCATTTTTCATCTTCTCTATTCCAGACTTGTTGTTGAGTCTACAATTCTCCCATTATAGCTTACGTATCATGGTGGACTATATGTGAGTCTTTAATGTAATGTTGACCACTGCTGAGTACTTGAGAGATCCACTCATCAACTGAAGAGACCAAAGTTCGGCCACGCTAAACTTGATTTAGAAATTTTTTACTTTCTGTGGAATTTGGATTGAATACCTGTGGGGATTGAATCAATGGCATGGCGTCGAAGTTGCAGAAAGTGTTTATGAACTGGGATAGTGACACTAATGTCTGTTTCATTTCTTTCTTTTCTTTGTTGTCCTGCCAAGATGTCATTAACATATGTTGATCTATCTCCTTAAACAGGTGATTCTTCCCTGCCCTATCCATGATCCTAATTCAATCTTGGTGACTTCAAAATCTTCTACTGCAACATCCTTCTTCTCCTCTTTTGGCCTATAGGTGGCCACTTCAGTAGTCCACTTTCCAATTTTTGCATCGGCAAACATCTGTGCAGTGCTCTTGACTTTTTTTATCCTTGGGAGTCTTTTGAACGTACTTGCTGACAATGTCCTACATTGGGATAGAGACAAGAACTAGGCTTTGTTTCTTGTTCACTGAAGTAGTTAGCCATCTTGGTGTGATACTTGTCGTTGCTGGTTTCTTAGTTGTCTTTGTAGGAGTGTCCATCGTATCCAAGGTCACATCATCTAGATCAAAGAGGTCTTTCCCTATCTGCTCATCTTCGCCAATTGATAATTCATATCCCCAAATTGGTTTATGAGGATTAGAAAAAGGGAAGAGGAATATAAAGGTGAAGATTTAACTTCAATTGACTTAGGACTAGACTATTTTCTTCTTGATTGCAGCCATTCCTCAGTTAATTGAAGCACATGTTGTGTTTTGCGTTTAATATCATCTTCTTCTTCCATTGACCAGTCAATATCATATTCTTCATTTCCCAGGGGTCTTTTGAAATTGGGTTCAACTAAGTTTGAACCATCATTTGTCACACCTTCTACATTGAACTGCAACCTCGTGGATAGAATATGAGATATGTGGAGTCGACAGAGATCTCTCTCCTTAACCTGGGACTCGTCAGGACAATCCTCCCAGAAATCTTCTAGATGGGGAACTAGGAACATATGGGACCTAAGTCCTAGACTCCCACTGGCAAAGTTTTTGTTGTCAAAACTTGTTCTCTCTATATAATATTTGAAATCAAAATGAATTAGATCACTCCCTATGCTTATTGTGTCTTCAATAGAAAAACATGAGATTTTACCTAGTTGCAATGGGAAAACTTTCTCCCATTCGTCTTCGAGAAGAAATCGTCTGAGTACAGTGGCAAGTTGCCTAAAGAATTATGCAATAATAAAGAAGTCAAAAGCATACCTAGGTAACCTTGTAGGAGGATCTTCAAAAACACTGACCCTAACATAAGTGAATCTAGGAAACTGAGTGTAGAAGCTCCCATATTTGGTTACAAATCCATGAGCTTCAGAACTCATTCTTCTGGCAGAATCCCCAGCCAATTCAAAACAAAGTTTGCCCATAAAAGTGTCATGCACTCTCCTGTAGTTCTGAGTTATATTATCATTATGAAGAATGGGGAAATACTCATAAACACACATGCCATAAGACCAAGGCTCATGAATCATCCTGTACCATCATCTACTACAGGCTAAACAATACATCAGATAAGAAGATATGAAGAAACTACACACAATGTGTTTTGAATTGTTAAGTTGCTCCCTCATGGAACCAGCACTCAATTCAACCCAATCTAGTATCTATTTTCCTTCTAAAACAATTTGAATATAAAAAAACAACCAATCTGAGAAGAAATAAGACTTTGGTGAACCTCTGGCTCTCTGCAACATCACCATGACATCACTAATATACGGGTGCACATGACTTCTGTTAAACTTCTTGGGCAAACAAGAACCTCCCCTCTGCGGGTTCAATAACCAATGCTTGGCCATGGAAGTGTGATTTGCATCTGCATTTACTTTGAATTTAACAAGGGATTGTGCAGGAGAGAAAGTAGAAAAGGTTTGCTCTAGAATTTTGAAAGCTAGAGAAACAATTTCCCTGTTTACAGCCAACAAGACACTACCATCCTTTTTTAGAATTGACTCAGTCCACTGGTCATAGTTACGAACACACTCATGAACTAGCTTGGGGAAAATTACTGCAGGAGGGAAAGAAGCAGCTACACACAGTCTTCTATGCAGGATTTCCAAAGCAGGGACATTATTTTATGAGGACCTAGAGAGTCTATCAAAAATTCCTTCTATATCATACCCTCCTAAATCAATGTCTGTTATAATGGGGCTTTCACAAACAAGACTAGAAATGCTTCCAAACAAGTGAAAGGCGGACTTCATACTTGTAAAAGAAAACTAATAACTACCACAAAATCCTTTGTATATTTCACAAGCTTAAATTAAAATATTGTAGGAGATGCAACCTGACTCACCTTGTTCCTGTAGAAACCTTTGCACACTAGAGCTCCGAAACCCTTACCTTCAGTCCACCCGTATACAAACAACGATAACATTTCAAAAAGAATGAACGCAAAGAATGGTTTAAATAGAAATTACCAAGGATTTGATCATTAATACCTATTTTTAAGGAAATAAAGGCGAAGGGAATGAAATGACAGTTTACACATGCAATTAATTAATGCCACTTGCGTAAACTTTCATATTGTGCAGATTTATAATAGAATTTGACAGCTTGGACACACTTAATCACTGCCACTATTCTTCCGCATTAAATGCTCTTTTTTCGTAGGACCTGCTGCTAAGTTATGACAGATTCTCTTTTTTCTGCCCCGTGTCACTTTTTCAAAATCCTTGAGCACTCTTGAACATGTATGAACTAAGTTCAAGGTTGTTCACATGTGTTCGATACTGTTTAAACTTATTCTCGCTTGATCATCTTCCCTAATATTAGACCGAATATTCCGTGCTGACATCATTGATTTCTATCTTTGAAAAGTCAAATTTTCTGTACACCACAACCATGAGACTTTTTCCGCCAGTTTTACACATTTGTCATTCCTTACAATAACATGAACTACCTTGAACACTCTTGAACATTGATGAACTAAGTTCAAGGTTGTTCAAGGGTGTTCAAGGTTGTTTAAACCTGTTCAAGAAAAGTGTTAGCACATAATATTTTGTTTTTCAAAACATGGTCGGACCACAAGGTTAACACTTTCAATGAGTAGTTGCACATGAAGGACTTAAGCAAATTTGAGACTCAAAAATATCATGGTGACTCAGGAAACACTAAAAGAAAAAGGATGAGTACCGGACTTGGACTATCATCGACTCTGATTGGGGACTGACTTTTCACAAAAGATAGACAACTCAAAAACTTTGGTTTCGCAAACTGCTGCAAGGACTCAGAAAAACTCACAACACAAAAAGGGAAAGACACACAAATAGAAATCAAACTAAGACTAATATGTATAGCAAAATATAGAGAACAGATGCTAGAGTCTGAGAAACTTAAGGTCTTGCCCATTGTAGGAAAATGGTAAGACCGTTCCATCCGGGTAGGCCAGTTTGAAAGCATTGGATCCTAGTTCTTCGGTAACAGTGAAGGCCCCTTTCTATAGTGATTCAAACTTGTTGTGAGCGCCTTTCGGCGCCTTCCTCTTGTCCCAGAGAAACACTTCATCTCCTTTTATAAACTTTCTAGGCCTGGCTTTCCTGTCAAATATGTTTTTAACCCTGACTTGGTGTTTCGTGATTCTGTCGACTAATGCCTCCCTTTCTTCCTATAACCTTTGCAACTGCATAATCCTTTTCTCCAAAGAATCTATAAACATTTGATCTTCAATAGCAGTTTGTAGCTTAGCTGCTGACAATTCTAGAGGAATTGACACTAGAGTACCTACTTCGTAGACCAACTCAAAAGGTTCCATACCAATTGCTCTTTTTGGAGTAATCCTGTCAGCCCAAAGGGCCTCACACAACTTCTTGTGCCAGTTCTTACCACTATCATCGAATAATTTCTTCATAATGGCAATCAAATTTTTATTACTTGACTCCGCCTACCCATTACCCTGAGGAAAATAGTTTAAAGAATGAGCCAATAAAATACTATGGTCATAACAGAAAAGAATTAGTTTCTGAGATGAAAAATAAGTAGCATTATCAGCTATGATCTTTTCAAGAACCCCAAAGTGCACCAGGATATTATCCTTTAAGAAATTACACACCACCTATGAATTTTCTTTCTTGGTGGGGACAACTTTGACCCACTTAGTGAAATAGCCAGTCGCTGCTAGGATATAAACATGACCAACACTTTATTGAGGGTTAATCGGGCCAATAAAATCTATCCCCCATTGTTTAAAAGGCTCGTTCACTACAACAGGTTTCAAAGGCAGAGTAGCTAATTGAGGCCTTCCAGAAAACAACTGACACTTTTGGCAATTTCTGACAAATGCATATGCATCTTTGAACATTCCTGGCCAATAAAAACAATACTTAAGGATTTTGAAAGTTGTTACAGATGAAGAAAAATATCCTCCACAAGCTTCCTCATGGAAAGTTTTCAATAATTGCAACTATTGTTCTTTGTCCACACATCTAAGAAAAATGCCATCTAGCCCTCTTTTATACAAGGTGCCTTGCCATATTACATACTTTGATGCCTGTAATCTCAGATTACGCCTCTCCTTGGGTGATAACTATACAGGGCATTCTCCATAAGTGAGGAAATATGCTATGTCGGAGAACCAAGAATCGGTTAGACTGACCAATAGCACTTGAGACACTTCATCTCTTGATTCTTCTGATGGCTCTGAATTCTCGGCTATGAACTTACAGAGGGCCCTTCCCTGAACCAGTTTGGTAGGTTTTATTGACAAATCATACTCTTGTATATTGGTCACCCACGCTTCCCTCTTGTTCATTGCTATTCCGTGCTGAGTGAGCAAACTTTTCACTGTTGAATCAGGCACATACACTATGGAGTGTGAGTGTAGAATATAAAACCTAAATTGCTTAACTGAATTTACTACAACAAAAGCTTTTTTTTCAATGGAAGAGTATTTAAGCTCATGCTTTTTTAGAGGAGTGCTCATAAAAGCAATTGGTGCTTCATTCCCAGAAGCATCTTTCTGGGTGAGGATTCCTGACAGGGTGTGATTTGAGGTCTCTAATGTGATTCTTCCTTCTTCTAGACTAAACCATCAAATCATCAAGATAAATCACTATAATTCTATTTTTCATATCAACGAAGGAAGAATCCATAGATCTTTGAAAGGTCGCTCCGACATTGATCAACCCGAAGGGCATTCTGTTATAAGAAAAATTCCCTCATGGTGTGGTGAAAGCGGTCTTGTGTTTATCTTCATCTGACACACTTACATGATTATACCCTGAAAACCCGTCAAGCAGAGACATCATCTCTGATCCGGCCACCGTCTGTAAAACATGTTCCGTCTTGGGGTGGGCATAATTATCCTTTTGGCTAGCCTGATTTAAATTGCGAAAATCTACAAAGATCCTTATTTCTCCATTCTTCTTTCTCATAGGGACAATATTTGTGATCCAGGTTGAGTGACGGATAGGATAAATAATCCTTGCTTTTAGCATCTTGTCTACCTCTCTCAGAATTGCTTCTAACACTTTAGGATTATAGCTTTCAAGTTTTTGCTGAAAGGGCTTTGACTTCGGCTTAGGGGGAATATGATGACTAAATTCTCCTTTCCAAAAATCCTTAAGATCATCGTAGTTCAAGGAAAACACATCCATATAGGCTGTCAATAGGACCTGGAGGTTTTTCTTTTCCTGAACAGATAGGGTTTTACCTACAGATATCCATCGAGGTTCAACTGTAGTGCCAATATTTACTTTATCATATTATTTTTGCACATCTGAATGCGAGCCTTTTCTTGAAATGAAACTATCATCTTTCTGAGAAAATAAGTTTTCTAGGGAAACCAAACCTTTGGGAATTTTATTACTCTTCACCTCAACAACTTCTTCTACTGGTGAGAACTCAGAGCTGGACTCCTCACACCTTTCATCCATTCCCTCAAAGTAAGTGGATGAAAAAAATTCTACACATGTCATGAAATCTTTGATTCGGGCATCATCTTCAAACACTTGCAGAGGTTCAATATTATCAGGAACTGCAGGTCTATATAGCATCTCAACCCTATATTTATCTGTTTTGAAATCTGGATGAGGGAGCAATAGGGATGCCGATACAGCCAAAGAATCGACCCTTGAATTCAAAATTTTGGGGATTGCCTCTATGGAAAAGGCTTCAAAAGCTTTGATTTCATCCCAGACTAAGTCCCTATAATGTTTCAGGCGTTCATTCTTGACTATGAATTAGCCTTTCACCTGCTTAACTATCAATTCGACATCACCTCTCACAACAATTGCTTTAATCCCCAGTGTCATTGCCTCACGTAAACCTAATAATAGAGCCTCATTTTCGGCAGTATTATTAGTGTTTTTAAAATCTAGTTTAAAAGAGAAAGGGATATATTCATCATCTGGGCCCTTAAA
The DNA here is from genome assembly GCA_018584345.1 of Thuja plicata. Classification (NCBI taxonomy): domain Eukaryota; kingdom Viridiplantae; phylum Streptophyta; class Pinopsida; order Cupressales; family Cupressaceae; genus Thuja; species Thuja plicata. Next base: position 2,238,641 of record MU223182.1, on the reverse strand, counting down.
CACTACACCAGCCCCAGATCCCGCACTAGCACAACTACCATCAAATTACATTAATCAAATCTGTTCATTTTCACCACAGACTGTAGGAACATGGGATGTCTCATCTGAGAAAATCATATAATTACCAAACTCACAATTTTGAAAGAAGATTTGTTCTTTTGGATCGTCGAATGGGAAGACAATATACTTAATTTTAGCTTCAGGTTCTAGTTTGACCTTTTTCTTCCCTATAGGGATAATAGCTTCCGACCAATCCATCTTGATTTCCCCGCCCATGTCTCTGCAGAAAGTTCTGCTCAATAGAATCCCATAACTTGAAGGTATATCTGTGGCTAAAATGGTTACTTTAACCTCTTGTCTGGGTAAGCTGCCAAAACAGCTTGGGCATCTTTCACTTGGCCAATCAAAGGCACATGTTTACCATCCATGGAATAGCATCTTCCAAAGGTTTTTTTCAAAGTCAAGCCTAAGGCTTTGGCAACAGATGATGGCATGATATTATCAAAAGCACCCAAATCTATGATACAATTACTCAGTTTGAGACCATTAAGGAGCAAGGAAATATAGAAAGGATAAGGTTTTCTTATTTCATCAATTTCATATTTTATTTTCGAGGTAGTTGCAGTTGCTGAATTATTTTAGTTCGATACAATAGGGGGTACAACTGTGGGGGTTTGTACAAAATCATTGGCTTGATCTGTGGTACATTGGTTGGTCTAGGAGGAAGGCGATGCATCTCCTTGGACATATTTGGCCATTTTATCAAGTTCTTTTGGATTTAATTTTAGATATTCAGCAGGGGAAATTTGTATAACAGAGGATTTGCAAAATTCAACTATTTCAAAAGAAGATATACCATCATTTTTTTTGTAAAGCTTTAAAATCATGTACCTTGTTACTGGAATGGTAAAGATTACTCACTGGTTCATGAGCTTTCTGAAAGGTACCAGATGATGTGGGAGCATTCTTACAAGTCTTTTGATTACGCGTCAGCATAGCACAAGTTGGGTCTTCAAGAGTGACTACAATATCCCCTCTTTCAGAGTCAGATTCGTATTCTAAATAGTATGACCCAGAGTTGCCAAGTCTCTCTTGAGCCACTTCCTCTACAGTACACTCCCCCAATACATCTTTATTTGCCTCCATTTGAATATGTCTCAACATATCTAGACATGAATTGCCATCATGATCTGTTGTGAGGTGAAATGAACACATAATTGCTTCTTTTGGAGAAGCCTCTAGGGACAACCTTGACTGGGTTGGGGGAAAAAGAGGAGTTTTATTTTTCCATTGGTTGGGTTTCTTCTGACTAGTGTCTTGGTACATGGGAGGATAGGAAGACCCTTGCTTAGGTAGCTATCTTTTCAAGGCAATGACATCGTTCATGAGTCTTTGGACTACTGGGTCTATGGGTGAGGAAGTCGAAGCTTGGGAATGAGGTGTTTGCACATCTTTTCTCCATTTACCTATTGTGATAAGATCATCCTCTAATTCAGTGGCTTGGCTTTGGGTAGTGTCCAAATCTGCAGGCCTACTCCTTCTCAAGTGAAAACCTATGTCTGGGGGCATAGAGTTTACAAAAAAACATTGTTGGTTTTCTGGAGTCGGTCTTTTGGCAGTAGGGATTTTATGAATCACCTTTTATATCGAGCCACATAGTCCCTCATAGGCTCATGGATTTCCTTCTTCATTTGTGTCAATTGTGCCAATAGAGAATGCTCGTCATCAACGCTTTTGAAATGATTTTTGTACATTGTCTTCATGGTTTGCCAATTTGTTATAGACCCTCTGGGCAAATGACCGAACCATTCTGTAGCTCCTTCCATTAAGGATTGAGCGAAAAGCCTAACATCTACATCTTCATGTTGTACCGCTAAAATAGCAATTGCTACGCTGAATGCATTGAAATGTTCATCTACTGAGACTTTACAATCTCCATAAAATTTAGGAAGAACATCTTTAATAACCTTAGGAAGGGTATGATGAGCACCAAGTGTTAGAGGGCCGACTGCTGCGCCCCATGGTTGTGCCATGAATATGACTGGAAAGATGTGGGGGTGCTTGAATGCCAGATAAGGTCAAAAGATTGCCAGACAATAGTGGATGGAGAGGTATTTGACTGAACCTTAGGTGGGGAAGGAGGCCTACTCTTAGCTTTAGGCTTTGGAACGTAGGCAGTTGGGAATTGGAGGTTTTGTAAATTTTCATAAAAAGTATCAAAGAATCCCTCCCTCCTTTGAGACCTAGTATATGGTCGAGAATCCAGTATTGTATATTTTTTCTTTTTTTATTGCCTTTGGATAGCTTTGTCAACAATTTGTGCTTCCTGAGCAATTGGGAGACCCCAAAACCAATCCCCTATATTTTCCTCTTCTTCGAAGACTAAGAGAACTTGTTGGCACTGATGATAGCTAGTCTTTAAATCCCAAGCAAGAGTGTTCAAATAAGAAATTATATCTTCTTGGGTATCTTGAAAGTTGAGATCTGGTTGAATAACAGGAGGTAATTCCTCCTAGTTAGGTATTACTACAGCTGGTAGCACCATAACTATTCATTAAAGGAATTATTAAAAACAGGTCTACACTGTTTAGTGCTCCCTAGTAGAGTCGCCAAAAATTTGTTAGCGAACGTATTAGTCTCTCAGTAAATCTTTTACAGGAAAACTCTACAACCCTTTTGAAAGACAAATGACACTAACAGTTGGGTAAGTGATCTGAACTCACTTCCCTCTGAATTTGATCCTAGGTATAGCTCCCTAGAAATATTTTATCAATAACATCCACTTTCAAATTTCAACTTTTAAACTGAAAGTTTATAAAGGTTACTTCACCATTCATAGATGAGAAGTATTGCAGAAATACCTTAAGAAAGATAGAAAAACAAAAATGAAAGAAAAAGCACAATTTCTCTTTCAATAGATTCAATGAAAATAGATAACTAATCAACAAAAAGACAACAAAATATAGATAAAATCAAGGTATTGTGAATCTACAGACATATACATCACAGAGTAAACAAAATGCCAACATAGGACACTTTCTCTTTGCTTTCAAATGACACAGATTTGATAAAATTAACTATAATGTATTTCAAAATTACTACACAAGAAATCAAATGAAATCTGTTCTTTCAATTGTGTCAAATTCACCCACATCTGTTCCTCTAGCATTCAAATTAAAACTATCACAAAAAAAATAAAACTATCTAGTTATGATCATTTTCTTTTTTTCGAACCCTTCTAAAGTTTTCAGAAGCAATACTTATAGTTTTAAAGCACTGAGAGGTCTCCTGAAAAACTCAACCTCTTGGGCAATTAGTTATGAAATGAAAACAACAGAAAAAGGACATTTGTCCTTGAGAGTTTGCATATTAAATCAAATAAAAACTAAATGTCGAGATCAGGTTCTTTGTCCCCTGCATGATCCTCGCTTCCCGCTGGGCTTCCTTCTTCTTCGGCTACCGACTAGGTAGGCTTCCATTCCTTGTACACTTGGACCATCTCTTTTGCAAATGGCAGATGCGGGATCTTGGAATTCACGATCCAGGCCATTAAGGCCTCCTTACTCCACTTCAACTTCTTCACTTTTTCCACCAGCCCTGGCAATTGATCCACACATTGGTTTAACATTGATTCAATCCTTTCCATTTGAGTTAGGTCCGAGGCTTTAAGATTAGTCTTTTCTTTGATTATCTCCATTGCTGAGTCGAAGGCTTCTAGGGCCCCTTTCAATTCCTGTTCACCGTAGGTTGCTAGATAAGTATAGGTGAAGTTGATGACCTTCAACTCATTCAGAGTGGCCTTCTGAATTTGTTTAGCCTCGACCTTGTATTCTTTAGTTTTTGTAATGGTGCTTCTTATGATAGAGATACGCCAACTAATGTTCTTTCTAAGTATGAAGAAAATTGATTCTTCAGTGCATTTCAAAGATTTTTCTGTGCAGGATTTACTGAAGCCGTCCCTTTCTATTTCCAAGAATTTCCTCATTGTTGAGACCCATTTTTTCCTCTTCTCCATCCCAGACTTGTTGCTGAGTTTGCAATTCTCCCATTATAGATTATGTATCATGGAGGACTATATGTGAGTCTTTAATTTATAACTGACCACTGTTGAGTACTTGAAAGATCCACTCATCAACCAAAGAGACCAAAGTTTGCCCACGCTGAACTTGATTTAGCAAATTTTTACTTTCAATGGAATTTGTATTGAATATCTATGGGGATTGAATCAATGGCGTGGTGTCGAAGTTGTAGAAAGTGTTTATGAATTGGGACAATGACACTATTGTTTGTTTCATTTCTTTCTTTTCTTTGTTATCCTACCAAGATGTCATTAACATCTACTAAGCTGTCTCCTTAAATAGGTGATTCTTCCCTGCCCTATCTATGGTTCCTAAATCAATCTTGGTGACTTCAAAGTCTTCCGCCACAACATCCTTCTTCTCCTCTTTTTTCCTATAGGTGGCCATTTCAATAGTCCACTTTCTAGTTTTTGCATCGACAAACATTCGTGCAGTGTTCTTGACTTTTTTAGCCTTAGGAGTCTTTTGAACATACTTGTTGACAATTTCCTGCACTGAGATAGAGACAGGAACTAGGCTTCATTTCTTGTTCACTGGAGTAGTTAGCCATCTTGGTGTGATACTTGTCGTTGTTGGTTGCTCGGTTGTCTTTGCAGGAGTGTCCATCGTATCCAAGGTCACATCATCTAGATCAAAGAGGTCTTTCCCTATATGCTCATCTTCGCCAATTCGATAATTCATATCCCCAAATTTATCATCCTCCAAGTTGATTGTTTCTGTGTTTTCCTGAGTCATCTTCTCTTTATTTTGAGACCAGGTCTTTGATTTGGTGATTCGATGAGGTGAAACTACAGGAGGGGACCCTACAACAGATTTCTTCCTGGAACCCTTAATCTACTTCTTACCTGATGAACTTGCATTATCAATTGGTTTATGAGGATTAGAAACAGGGGAAGAGGAATATAAAGGTGAATATTTAACTTCAATTGACTTAGGAATAGACTATTTTCTTCTTGCATGCAGCCATTCCTCAGTTAATTGAAGCACATGTTGTGTTTTGTGTTTAATATCATCTTCTTCTTCCATTGAACAGTCAATATCATATTATTCATTTCACAGGGGTCTTTTGAAATTGGGTTCAACTAAGTTTGAACCATCATATGTCACACCTTCTACATTGAACTGCAACCTCATGGATAGAATCTGAGATATGTAGAGTCGACTGTGATCTCTCTCCTTAACCTAGGACTCATCAGGAAAATCCTCCCAAAAATCTTATAGATGGCGAACTAGGAACATATGGGACCTAAGTCCTAGACTCCCACTGGAAAAGTTTTTATTGTCAAAACTTGTTCTCTCTGTATAATATTTAAAATCAAAATGATTCATATCACTCCCTATGCTTATTGTGTCTTCAGTAGAAAAACATGAGAATTTACCTAGCTGCAATGGGAAAAATTTCTCCCATTCCACTTCAAGAAAAAATCATCTGAGTACAGTGGCAAGTTGCCTACAGACTTATGCAATAATAAAGCAGTCAAAAGCATACCTAGGTAACCTTGTAGGAGGATCTTCAAAACCACCAACCCTAACATAAGTGAATCTAGGGAACTGAGTGTAGAAGCTCCCATATTTGGTTACAAATCCCTGAGCTTCAGAACTCATTCTTCTAGCAGAATCCCCAGTCAACTCAAAATAGATTTTGCCCATAAAAGTGTCATGCACTCTCCTGTAGTTCTAAGTTATATTATCTTTGTGAAGAATGGGGAAATACTCATAAATACACATGCCATCAGACCAAGGCTCATGAATCATCCCATCCCATCTTCTACTACAATATAAATAGTACATTAGATAAGAAGACATGAAGAAACTACACCTAGTGAGTTTTCAATTGTTAAGTTGCTCCCTCATGGAACCAATAATCAATTCAACCCAATCCAGTATCTGCTTTCCTTCTAAAACAATTTGAATATAACAAAAAAACCAATCTGCGAAGAAATAAGACTCTGGTGACCCTCTGGCTCTCTGCAACATCACCATGACATCACTAATATACGGGTGCACATGACTTCTATTAAACTTCTTGGGAAAATGGGAACCTCCCCTCTGCAAGTTCAATAACCAATGCTTGGCCATGGAAGTGTGATTTTCATCCACATTTACTTTGAATTTAATGAGGGATTGTGCATGAGAGAAAGAAGAAAAGGTTTGCTCTGGAATTTGGAAAGCTAGAAAACAATTTCCTTGTTTATAGCCAACAAGACACTACCATCCTTTTTTAGAATTGACTCAGTCCGCTGGTCATAGTTACGAACACACTCATGAACTAGCTCGGGACAAATTATTGCAGGAGGGAAAGAAGCAGCCACACACAGTCCACTATGCAGGATTTCCAAAGTAGGGACATTCTTTTCTAAGGACTTGGAGAGTCTATCAGAAATTCCTTTTGTATCATACCCTCCTAAATCAATGTCTGTTATAATGGGGCTTTTGCAAACAAGACTAGAAATACTTCCAAACAAGTGAAAGGCAAGCTTCATACTTGTAAAAAAAAACTGATAACTACCACATAATCCTTTGTATATTTCACAAGCTTAAATTAAAGCACTGTAGGGGATGCAACTTGATTCACCTTGCTCCTTTAGAAACCTCTACATACTGGAGCTCCGAAACCCTTACCTTCAGTCCACCCGTATACAAACATCAACAATATTTCCAAAAGAATGAACACAAAGAAAGGGTTTAAACAGAAATTACCAAGGATTTGATCATTAATTACCCATCTTTAAGGAAATAAAGGCTAAGGGAATGAAATGACAGTTTACGCATGCAAATAATTAATGCCACTCGCGCAAACCTTCATGTTGTACAAATTTATAATTAAACTTTACAGCTTGTACGCACGTAATCACCGCCACTATTCTTCCGCATTAAATTCTCTTTTTCCGTAGGACCTGTTGGCACTGTAAAATAAAATTTTTGAATCCCTTGGTCTTGTCAGTTTCCCGGGCTTATTTGATTTTAAATTCTGTGCTTTACCGCCAAAAAATGAGTCAAGTCACTTTTTGAAGTCATTTTCATCCCTAGTCGCTATGTCGCGCTGGTTTTATATCAAGTTTTTAAGTTATGCGAGTAGGCGACGAGCTGTTTTGAAATGTAA
>MU223182.1:2199598-2225895 GCA_018584345.1 Thuja plicata | reverse complement strand
AGTGCAGAAGGTTTAAAAAACCTTGTTTCTGTTGTTCTATTTTATGCTGAACCAGTGTTGGGGATAAATAGAGTGAACCCTTGAAGGGTATTCTAATATCAGCAAGAAAAGGAACCAACAGGACCCACCACTAAGTTATGGCGGATTCTCTTTTTTCTTGCCACGTGTCACTTTTTCAAAATCCTTGAACACTCTTGAACATGGATGAACTAAGTTTAAGGTTGTTCAAGGGTGTTCAAACCTGTTCAAGAAAAGTGTTAGTACATAATCTTTTGTTTTTCAAAATATGGCCGGACCACAAGGTTGACACTTTCAGTGAGTAGTTGGACATGATGGACTTAAGCAGCTTTGAGACTCTCAAAAATACCATGGCGACTCAGGAAATCACTAAAAGAAAAAGGACGAGTACCAGACTTGGACTAACAAAATTCTATTAATAGGGTTTTCAATAAATACTTTACAAGATTCTTCCTTACGGATCTTTGTAGTTGAAGTACACGACACTTTAAAAATCTCATCTATCTGAGTGTAGGTTGAGTAGAAAACTTATTAGGCTTACAAATGTAGTTCTCCAATGTAATGCTCTTGAAAGCCTTGTCTTGTAGCATATTTCTAGCCAAATCTTCGCTCTGCAAAGAACTAAAAATAGTTGAAGAACATATGTGGTTTAAATAATGAGATGTAGGCAACTTTTATAGATTTTTTGAAGGTTTAGGGCATGTGGGGGGGCCATTAGACTACTAGGGTTAGTGTTAGTGTCTTGATTTTAAAAAATGTCTTTGTTTACATATTTTTAAATTCTAAATGTGGTGGCTTAAAGTTTCCCACATAGATAAGAGACATAGTTGAGTTTCCTAATGGTCTTGGGGACATCTCAATGTCACCTCAAGATCACGAAGTATTTCACTATTGTATCACTATCTCTTAAACATCCTCGTCTACAGAGATGACTTTTTTCTTTTTTGGTGAGGAGGGGGAGCATCACCATGGAACATAGCATATAAGTCTAAATAAGGTAGTTTCAAGATTGCATTTAATGTTTGGGACTCAATGAGGTTTGGAAGATGCAGTAGCACAAATTACGAAATTGTTGTATGATGTTTATGGTAAGGAAGAAAACTTTGACCTAAAAATAGTGGCATAAACACATGTCAATAGACTACTTAGGTTATACTCTCATGAAGGATCCTGAGGTATTAGGAAGATCTTAGAAATAAAGTATCTCGGCACTTTGTAATGTCCCCTGCTAGGGACTGCCTGTTTAATATGCATTATTATACTTTATTATGCAATATTATGTCTTAATTAAATTATCCATTTCTTATTTTTTAATCCCATCTGCCCCCTTTTCTCAAATGAACCTTCTTCCCTTTATATCTTTTAATACCTTTCTTTGTAATCATCAACACTAATTTGGGCTTATGACGGGCTTGTGATCATTACCAATTGGAACTCCTAGTTGTATTTAAGTAATTAATATATGCTCTAGGTGTTTGTAAACTAATTGACTTCTTAATGCAAAGAGGCTAACAAATTCATGAGATACATACATATTTGGTTTTAGTAACTACTGTATGCTCAATCTTTGTGCTTGATAGTGGATATCTCCTCACTGAAATTGTTGTATTTGTCCACATTTCAGGCCATTGATGGATCCTATTGAGAATATTGATGCTCTAGGACGCGTAGCTATGGAGACCACATACACTCATCTTCTCACATCTCTTCTTTTTTTGCTTGTTGTAGCCAAATTAGTGTTCGCTAGAGAAGGCAGTGCACAAATGGGTAAACGAATAAGAAAAGTAAATTATTTTTATAGAATGGTTATTCATTCCAATGATGTGGATTGTCATGATCAAATTCACATGAGAAGGAGAACCTTCTTTCATCTAAATAGTATCCTAAGTCTAAATGGAAGCTTGACAGATACGATACACTTGAAGTTAGAAGAACAACTTGTGATGTTCCTCTACACCCTTGGCCACAAACTGAGGAACCGTAAGATTGCCCACAACTTTGGGCACTCAGGAGAGAAAGTCAGCTGATACTTCCACAAGGTGTTGAGGGCTATCTTATCACTTCATAAGGATTAATTTATACCACCTGGTTCAAACACTCCTCCTAAAATTAGTGGGAAGGATCGTTTCGATTTGTTCTTCAAGGTAATTCTTGTGTTGTTACAAATTTCTTGTATGGATTTTTATCCTTATCATATTATTGGTTGAGTGTACAATTTTTTTATTGTATCATACCATATAGGATTGTATTGGAGCTATCGATGGAACCCATATACCAGTCACCGTCGATGTTGACATGCAGGATAAATATCGTGATAAAAAGGCAACTTGTCGCAAAATGTTATGGGTGTGTGTTACTTCGATTATAATTTTTAGTACTACCTCGCTGGTTGGGAAGGGTCTGTTGTGGATAGTTGTGTTCTAGTTTCAACCCTGTCAAGAGAAAATCCACTTGTTGTTCCCCCTGGTAAGACAAATCATAGTTTAGTATACTAAAGGGTACAATCAATGTTTCAAGTTTTAACAATCTACTTTATTTATGTAGGAAAATATTTTCTAGTGGATGTTGGATATCCCAATGCACCTGGATTTCTCACTCCTTATCAGTGTACATGCTACCACCTAAAGGAGTTTTCAATAGAAAATCCAATAAACTCTTGACAAGAGTTTTTCGACCACCAACACTCCTCTCTTAGAAATGAAATAGAGTATACATTTAGTATTCTCAAGCAACGTTTTCCAATCCTGAGGCATGCCACATCTTATTCTATCATGACACAAGCCCATATTGTATTAGCATGTTGTATACTATACAAATTCATTATGATAGAGGAGGACATTCCATCAGAAATTGCTACCGAAGAGGAAGATGATCATGATGGGATAGATGTACCAATGCTTGAGACATATGGGTTGTATCAGCATGATAGTGTCCAGTAGGCACAGTTTCGAGATGATATAGAAAGTAGAATTTGGGAAGACTACAGATCCCGAGAATATTTGTACTTTTATGGGTCAATGTGTTTTATTTGAGTAAAATGATATATGCAAATACTTTGATATACACGATAGTTTCTTTTTTATTTTTTTGTATCTGGAAGTATTGGACATGTTGGTTTTTTATTTGCTATATTATACCGATGTATGCAGACATAATGATACAATGATATATCCATAAATAAGTTCCATGTGATATGTTTATACCATTAACAACAATATGTTTATACCATTAGCAACAATATGTACATTGTGAACAGTTGATCTAGACCATGACATACATAGAACTAATGATGAGCATGGAAGAAACCTGTAACATGAGCCATATATCTTCTTCCTCAAAGAAGGTAATGTGGACAAAAGAGTTGGAACGCAAGTTTCTAAACTTGCTCCATGAGAAAGTACAACTTGGAAGAAAAGGTGACGGGGGATTCAAAAAAGAAGCGTGGACCTCCATTGAGAGGAGGTTCAACGCGGATATACACCTCAATCTAAAAAAGGACAATTTCAAAAACAAGCTGAAAACATGGAATCTTGCATATAGAGTGATGAAAGAGTTGAGAAATACAAGTGGTTTCACTTGGAATGAGGAAACTTAATGCATGGATGTTGAGGATAGTGTGTGGGATGAGCTTCTAAAGGTAGGGTGGTCTTTCAACTATTTTGATTGAAATAATATTGCCTTCTTATAAAGTTAATAATGAAAGACAAATTACCTAATCCATTTATTTATGCCAACATACAGAGAAGAGAATTCAAAAATGACAAAGTGTATAAGAGGCATCCCTTCCAATACTTAAATGAATTGGGTGTAATTGTGGGTAATGACATTGCTGAAGGTAATGCAACTACGATGACCTATGAGACTAAAGAAGGGAACCCTATGGAAGAGGCATTCAATGTGCATGATGAAGAGGATATTAGTTTCAGTATACATCTTGACAATGCTGGTGATTTGGACGAAGACCTTTATCATTCCAATCAATCCACTGCAAGTGGTAGAGGAACTCCTACATCATCATCATCAAGGATGGGAAAGAGAAGGAAGGCAAGTATGGTTGGTTCCTTGGATGTCATCTGTGAAACAATCAAGAAAATAAAAGATGGCCTTGGCAATGTTCACCTTCACAAAATGGATAAATCTGATGACGATAATTTTTTGATTAGCACGTATACCACTCTCAAATCTATCATTGAATTTATTCGAGGTGTTTTCATTAGGGTATACGACACCTTCATGGTTCAACGTGAAAGAGACAAAGGGTTCTTGGTGATGAACGAGGAGTAGAGAGTGGAGTGGATTGTAATAACATTTGGTGGATTGTAGTTATTTTATATCACTTAAAAGACTTCAAATTTTATCATAGTTCACATACGTTGATACAACTATGTTTTGGTTGATGAGTTTTACACTGATACTTAGTGTTTTTGTTACTGCACTTTCCTCAGCACCTTTCTCGATTCAATTTTTTTCTGACTGATGTATCTTGGACTTAAAAATTATAATCTCTGCATCTTTTTAACACATGAATGTTAAAGAACATCAGAATGTTTCTTTGCATCTTTTGGCATCACTTAAACACACTTCAAAACACACTGATCTTTGAGCTCTTAAAACTATCTATCTTTCTATTAAAGACTTCAATGATTCTATGAGAATATTTTGGATCTGATGATGGATGCACAAATTTAGTGCCAAATAACTATCACATTAACCATAATTTCTTTTTTGTATTTAGTCTTTTGAGAGGTCTTTGAAACATTTTCTTCTGTTATAACTTACCCTTTTTCATGAGATATCTCAGAAGTTGATATTGGATGCATGATAAAATAGCTTTAATCGATACCAAAAAATATCTTATGTCTTTGAATTCCATGATTTTCATTTCCACCCAAGCTTCCTGAGTAAGATTATGTGATGACTAGGTTGTGGGCCCTTGTCACCTATACAAAACTGGTGGATGGATGGATCTACCTATTACTAGTCCTAAATTTGTGGTGAAATTTACTAGTGGGATTATCAACAGGCAATTGACTAACAACATAAGCATAGCTACTGTTGAAGCAAATATGATTGGACGGTTCAAAAGGAATGGACACCAAAAACATGGGATCAACACTTCTACCATATCGGATATCCCAGAGAGGCACAACATCCTCATCTTTAAGTAGATCCATAAATCTCACCAGTCCAAAAATCAAAAGAGTCATTAGTACTCTGTATACTAAACAAAGAAGGCCAAACAAGAAAGGTGTTACTTAGAAATGAGGAACACCTTTTCCACCAAATAAGAGAATCTATCCAACCTTTGAGGTCCAACACTAAGAGGATAATTGGAACCATTCAAGTATCATTCAACATAACTACCTCCCTAGAATAGAAACACCAAAGACAACTAGGCCAACAAAAAGAAAGCTCTCATTACCACACTCACCAACACAATGAAGATTCCTCATTACTATGATATGTAAACATAGAAAGCCTATAAATATAAATTCTAGGGCCCACCAACATAAGGTTGAGGTGGACTCCTATAAAATATAGTCCCTTTCCTTTAAAAAGCATCCCCTCGTGAGCCCATATCCAACTCCCATAAAGAGCACACACCTAGAGAGACTTAGGGGAACCCGCAATAAGAAGCACTAGAACATGGATATTGTAAAAAACTAGTAACCATACATGAGATAGAGGAACAAGGCAAAATAACACATCCTTTTCAATAATTACCAAACGATAAAGGAAAAAGAGATGAGAAAAGAAACCACCAAGATACTAGCCATAGTATTCCCAACCTGCAAAAATTTGCAAGAAGAGCTTCACTAGGGTTGAAAAATCCCCCAAATAAAAGAAGGATCAACAAGGTATTTGTAACCAAGAATACCCTTTAAACAAGATTCCAAAATAGATCCCAAATAGGGAACCCCAAGCCAGCTTCCAGAGGTCACAATGTCTAGCCTAAGATGTCTCTCATCAATCACCATGATATTTATTTGTAGATGATTAACACCCCTAAAAAATACATATAGGGCCATTCAAAGGGAACAAATCCTCCCCAAAAATGTTGCATAGCATAGCCACCATAGGTGATCCCAAAATGTAGACCTGACATCCAATACAAATTCTTAGTGAAGCATCAACCCGTTAGTGTTTAAACCCTTTACGCTTTGAGAAGCAACCAATATATCTTAAGACTAATATTAGGAGTGGTTAGTTATAAGTGTGAAAGCTCTGTAAGATAACTGGACCAACTATAGGGACAATAATACCCTCTGTACTTTTGGCTTTTCAAAACCAAGGTGGGTACACCTAATCCAAACTAACTCAACTCTTTACAATACCTTATACTTCTAGATTTGAACAATAGATAAATGGTAAGTAAGTGATAAATTCCAACCTAGCATTCATTGACTCTCCACTACCAACTATGGAATAACAACAACAACTGTAAATATAAAGAATTTTGGTAATGATTTTGATTAAATTTAGGGACAAAATATAGCCAAACCACCCAGACATGTACCTTGAAAAAATATACTTGCTTTAGATCAGTGCCTTATCCATTGGGCAAAATTCTAAATACAATATTGAAACTAAAACAACCTCTTGGCATAGATTTAAAGCCATAAACATATCATCTCTCAAATTACACACTACAAGATCCTTAAGTAGACAATCCAGTAGAATTAATGTAATATTCAAAGCATTTTAACTTGATCTAAGATCAAAGACTTATGGAATACACATATATATAAGAAAGACTTATACAGTAAGCCAGAAAACTTACAAATCAATAGACAACACACACGATAGACTTAAAATCTGAGACAAATCATATTAAGTATAATGAAAATCTTGTTTCTGCAACAAAATGACAAGTAAATACAAAATAAGAAAATATGCAAAAGGTCACAAGCTTTCTGTTCTATCTCAATACAAACTGAAGTACATTTTCTATATCCTAGACTGGAAATAAAGTACAAGCTTAATGCTTTACAATATTTCTCCCAATTCTCCAACCCTTACTAAATGGTCTTGAATATTCTTTTATAGGAACAAGAATGCTACAAGCTTCATACCATTTAGGGTTAGGGTTTACAACCAGTCATGTCAAGTATTTAAGACGTTCAATTTTGTGATCAAGTTGAAAACCTATCTCTTTCCTCTTCCCAACGCAAATCCGATCTGGAAATTAGCCACCATAGCCCATGGATGTGAGTGCGGTACTTTGAAGTTGAAGAAATTCCTAGCCTTGACATGGAGAGTAGCTCAAGATAAATGTAGAAAAGACCAGGTGCCTCTAAAAGCATTTATCCCTTGATCTAGAAACCCCATCTATCAAATCTGGATATGAATGCATCTCGACATATCAGATTTCAATCCTTACATAGCTCAATAGTTGTGCATAATCGATCCACAGATTAGATCTGTTCATTAATGGCTCTAAGAGAAATATCTGAGTTTGCCACCCTGAAACCCTCTGAGTCAAAAATTTAAATATTCAAATTATAGTTATAACTGTCACAAGTGGAATGGAACAGGAGTTTCGATGGTCGAGATCAAGCCTTATCTTAAGTTTATAACACATTCATGGATTTCCTTTAAGTTATCTAGGCATTCAGATCAAAACTGGACACGTGTCACACGAGCGCATTGCCTTGAAAACTAGATCTCGATCATCTTTTCTCTGAGTCAAAACTCCCACCACGCGATCTATCAAGACTTGCCTGCTTTTTAATTTATCTTCGTCCTCGGCCTTTAACTAGTCTTTAATATGCACTTTAACTCTAATCAACAGATCTCTTCTTATCTCCAAGTCGCTAGATGATCTTACTAACTCTGGTTCAGTCCCGAGATCATGCGCACACCACATAATCAAGATCAGATCAACGATCAACGCCAGATCTCATAATGAAATAGAATCTTCAACCTTCATTCAGTGATCATGCGCAACCCGTAGATCTAAAATATATCAACGACCCTCACTAGATCTTGGGCAACTTCACATGAAATTTATCCTGACTTAGGTTCATCTGGATATTGTGTGATAGAATAGATCTCTGGGTCTCTGAATTTTTTACTTAACCCGAGTCTGATCTAGAGATCATGTGACAGCCACAAGATCTTTTCCTTAATCAATGGTCCAAATCATATCCATACAACCTGACTTGGCTCATAACTTAACCAAAATTTACTCAAGGTTTATCTAAATATTGTGCGACAATGTAATCTCTAAGTCACTAGATATTTTTCTTAACCCTGAGTCTATTTAGAGATCACACGCACACCATAGATCTTGATCTCCATCAACGACCAATGTTGAATCTCTTAATATACTTGTACTTGCCCATTTCTTTTCGAGACTTAGTGATATCCATAGGATCAAGATTGAATCGACGGCCTGGGTGTAATCACTAGATGAAAAGAGCATATTCCATTCTGTTTAGAGATTAGGAGATAAAGAGCCGCGCTAAGTTGCTAGAAGAAAAGGAATATTCGATCTCGGTTAAGCGACTAAGGTATCAACCAAACATGACAAAGCGTACATGACTTAAAAGATTTCTTAAGTGACTTGGAAAAGTAACATGAAATTAAAACATGTCATGCAAGAAATATTAGGGTTTAGGAAATATTTCAAGGATTGTGCACACAAACTTAGGATGTTCAGGCGAGAGACCTAAACAAAATTTCAAATATAGGAAGAAAGAGCTCAGAATCATGAAATTTTTTGCAAGCGCTAACAGTGGCTCCATCTGGGGATGCATGTCTCTCGTAGGCATGCCAACGGTTCAGGATTTTTGGGAGAAGTAGACCACAAGACAAGATAGGAAACTAACCTAAAATAGGAAAACTCAAAAAGAAAATATATACAGACAAACCTATTCATGGATCTTTTATACTTAAAGAAAAGCAAAACTTCAGGAATTGCCCATGAACAGGCAATTCCAGAATATTTCCAGTCAAGTCCTTTAAAATGTAAGAATCAGAACCCGACTTTGTCTGGGGATGATGCCTCTCACAGGCATAACAATGGTTTAGGATTTTTGGGAGAAGTAGACCACAAGACAAGACAGGAAACTAACCTAAAACAAAAAAACTCAAAAAGAAAATATATACAGACAAACCTATTCATGGATCTTTTATACTTCAAGAAAAAAAGAACTTTAGGAATTTCCCATGAACCGACAATTCCAGAATATTTCCAGTCAAGTACTTTAAAATGTAAGAATAAAAACCCTACTTGTTGTAAATTATGTATGGTCCCAGCCAGATCAGATCGAATTTGGCATGTTTTCCTCTATCCTCCAGTATGGCATTCCACATTAAAACCATATCATCAGGCTCAAACTTCTTGGCAGTGGTTCTCTTGTCAAACATATCTTTGCATTGTAATTGTATTTTGACGCTCCTATCATGTGCCCCTCTTCTTGACTCATCAAGTTGTATTAAATCCTCCAATTTGATTCTCATATCATCATCTAGTTCATCATCATATTTTTGGACAAACTTATACATCTGCAATAAGTTATTCTGAGGTAGTCTGGAATGAATACCATAAACTAAATCAAAAGGTGCACATCCAATAGCCTTTTTAACTGTTACTCTATATGCCCATAGAGCAAGCTGTAACTTGGAATCCCAGGCCTTCTTGTTTATATCCACCATTCTTTTGATAATCTTTATCAAGCTCTTATTACTAGATTCTACCTGACCAGTCCCTTGGGGGGTGATATGGGGAAGAATAAGATATTTGGATCCCATATTGCTGACATAAATCATTAAACTCATATGATCTAAAGCACACAACATTGTCCACTACAATGGTCTCTGGATAGCCAAATCTAGTCAAGATATTCTACACCATAAAATCAATCACAACCCTACTAGTAGCTCTTTTAGTGGGAATTGCTTCAACCCACTTGGTAAAATAGTCAGTTGCCACTATGATCCATGAATGACCCCCACTAGAATTATTAGGGATTTCACCAATTAAATCCATCCCCCATTTCTAAAGAGGGGCCTCAACTGCAACAGGATTCAAGGGAAGATTCCTGCCAAATTTTAACTTGCCTGAAAATCTCTGACAAGCATCACACTTCCTAACATAGCGGTGAGCATCCTTGAAGATTGTTGGCCACCAAAAACCAGATCTGATAATCTTATGGGAAGTATTCTTAACCATGTAATGGCCACCCCATGCACCATCATGCATTTCTTTTAAAAGATTATCAGATCTGTCATGATCTACACACTTGAGCAATACTCCTTCATTGCTCCTCCACCACAACTGGCCCTGAATTATTGCATACCTCAGAGAATGCAACTTGACTGTTCTCCTTTTATTATGTTCCATGTCAGGGGGAAACACCATCTTATGCAATTATTCAATGATGTCCTTGTACCAATCAAAATTATCCATATCACAAACATAAGGTCTATTCTCCTCTTATAGCATGTCAATGTGATTAGCATCTAAATTTCTTTGAGCCATGAGTTTAGCAAGTCCTAGACCACTTACCAATTTAGTGATATGAATGTCAATATTAAATTCTTGGATCTTGTTGATCCATCTACATCTCCTCTGTGAGACTTCTTGTTGAATTAAGATGTCTTTCACAACAACACTTGGCACATAAGAAATTATAGTTTCTCCTACCAAATATCATCTAAATGCTTTAACAGCTTTGACCAACGCATAGGCATGTTTCTCCATAATATCATATTTCAGCTCCGCAGCCTGCAAAGACTTACTGAAAAAAGAAATAGGTTGTTCATAGCCCTCTAAATTCTTCTGCAACAATACTGCAGCAATAGTATTATATGAAGCAAAGGAGAAATTTTGAAGTGGCTTGCTATAATCAGGAGTTCTCAAAATGGGAGCATCTTTAATAGGCTACTTAATATCTGAGAAAGCCTTTCATGATTCTTGTTTCCATTCCACTTTGGCTCCTTTCTTCATCATCTTTGAGATTGGCAAGCTAGTCTCTGCAAAATTTGCAACAAACCTCCTCAAAAATTTCACCTATCCAAAGAAAGACTGAATGCCCTTGACATTCCTAGGCTGAGAGACTTTATCAATTGCACTTACCCTTTTAGGGTAAATTCTAACTCCATATTTAGAGATAATGTGTCCTAAAATCTTTCCCTTTGTTACCCCAAAAACACACTTATTTGGGTTAAAGGAAACCCCATACTCTAGTGCTCTTACAAAGACCTTTTCAAGATGATCACAGTGTTGATCTTCCTTTGTTGAATAAGCAGTGAGATCATCTTGGTAGATTGCCAAAAAATTGTTTTTAAAATCTGCAAACGCTACATCCATGGCTCTCTGAAAAGTAGCTCCAGTATTTTTCAAACCAAAAGGCATTCTGACATATACATAAGATCCCCAGGGTGTAGTGAAAGTAGTCTTGAACTATTTAGATTCCTTTACCTTGATCTGATTATACCTTGAAAATCCATCCAACATGGACATCAATTCAGACCCAGTTACTCTTTGCAACATTGCTTCCATGTTGGGCAATGCATAATTTTCCTTCAAAGAATTAACATTTAAGTTTCTAAAGTCTACACATAATCTGATGTCTCCATTTTCCTTCTTGACTGGCATCAAATTTGATACCCATGTTGAATGCCTTATAGGCTTTATGATTCTAGCATCCTTCATCTTCTTCAATTCTTCCTGCATCTTGGGTGCTAGGGTAGGATTTACAAGTCTCAACTTCTGTCTAAAAGGCTTAGTGCCTTCCTTTAATGGAATCTCATGTTGGAAAAGATCTTCTCTGTATGCTTTTAGGTCATCATAAGACCATGCAAAAATATGTCTATATTTTATGAGAAGATCCACCAATGAATCTTTAAGCTTAGGGGACAAATTCCTACCAATATATATTTTTTTAGGATCCTTATCTGTCCCCAAATTTATTTCCTCCAAATCCTCAGGCTTGTTCACAGTGCCTTTAGAGAAACACTTGTCTTTTTTATCAAAGGCTCTCTCAAGTACAACTAGACCCCTCAGAACTTTGTTTGATTTTAGTTGGAGAACCTCCCTACCAAGAATATTGTCTTTTCCCTCTAAGGTCTCCACAAAACCATTAAAGTCTGTCTCCTTGTTCCCAAAGTCTGATTCACAAGATAGGAATCTCAAGATATCTATGTCATCATCAAAAACTACCAACTTTCAACATTATTTGGAATGGATGGTCTAGATTGAACTTCTATTTTAGAGATCCCTACAAAAGTAATGTCTTCTGGCCTCAAGTCAATATTAGCCAATAAGTCCTCCATCTTGTTCTGACTCATGTCCATCCAATCAATGTCAAATGCATCAAAGCTTTCAATCTCATCCCAAACAACATTCCTATACTACTTTAATCTTTGATTCTTTGAAGCATATCTGGGTCTTATTTGAGATATAACCAACTCATAGTCCCCTATGACTCTAATACATCTCATCTTGTGTCTTGAGGCTAACCTCAATCCTATTAGTAAAGCCTCATACTCTCCAATATTATTAGTGCAAGTGAACAATAGAGAAAATGATAACTTGTATGTCTTACCACTAGGAGCTATTAATAACACTCCTGCACCAGCTCCTTCCTTTGAGCTTGCACCATCAAAATACATTGTCCATAAGTAAGCTTATCTACAAGATTGTCCTTCTCCTTTTACAAAAGCATATGTTGGACATCTCTCTTAGCTTTGTTGTCTTACACTTGAAAAGATCCAATGTCAGTATCCAAGAAACAATTCATTACTTCATCTTCACTCTCCTTAATCATATGAGGAGTTCTGATTTCTCTGGATAGCTTGACATTTTCACCAGCTATGTCAAATGTTGCAAAGGACATATCACACTGAATACTCCCTCCCATTGAGGCACTCCATTTTCTAGATAACAAAATTCCATACTAAGGTGGGATGTCAACTACTAAAACACTCATTGTTAGTTCCCTATCTAGAAATGCAACAAGTTTGTAAGGAAAAACCCTAATAGTACCTATGACATGAACTCTTGAATCCATTGCTTGACATCTCCCATGAGGAGTATATACTTGCAGTCCTATTGATTTCATTATTTCTGTAGGCATGACTGTGTTAGATGATCCATAATCAATCATGCAATTTTTAAGCATCTTACCATTAATAACCAATGTTAAGAAAAAGGGGTCAACAGTTCCCAATCGAGGAGTAACATGATTTGTAGTTAGGAAGATCTGAGGCATCTTAGAAATAATCTCATCTAATTATTTTCCCTTTGTATCAAATTTCTCCTTACTGTTCCTTTTCTTGTCATCCATTTTTTTTTATCTCAAGGCTCCTATAGAAGACATACTATTCATCCATGTCAAAGTTGTATCTTTGTGCTAAGGAATTCTCATCATTTGCAAAAGTGGAACCTTGACTGTGATCTATGAAATCAATTGTCCCATGTCAATAGGAGTATACTTGATATCAGAAATATTTTTCTTGGTAGTAACAATACTTCTATCCTCATTTTGAGTAGCAACCAATATATCTTAAGACTAATATTAGGAGTGGTTAGTTCCAAGTATGAAAGCTCTCTAAGATAACTGGACCAACTATAGGGAAAACACTTCCCTCTGTACTTTTGGCTCTTCAAAACCAAGGTGGGTACACCTAATCCAGACTAACTCAACTCTTTACAATACCTTATACTTCTGGATTTAAACAACAGATAAATGGTAAGTAAGCACTAAATGCCAACCTAACATTCATTCACTCTCCACTACCACTAGCAGAATAACAACAACTGTAAATGTAAAGTTTTATTAAATTTAGGGACAGAATATAGCCAAACCAACCAGACATGTACCTTGAAAAAATATACTTTCTTTAGATTAGTGCCTTATGCATTGGGAAAATTCGTAAATACAATATTGAAACTGAAACAACCTCTTGGCATAGATTCAAAGCCATAAACATAACATCTCTCAGATTACACACTACAAGATCCTTAATTAGTTAATCCAGTAGAATCAATGTAGTATTCAAACCATTTTAATTTTATCTAAGATCAAAGAATTATGGAGTACACATATGCATAAGCAAGACTTATGCAGTAAGCCATAAAACTTACAATTCAATAGATAACACACATGAGAGACTTAAAATCTGAGACAAATCATATTAAGTATGATGAAAATCTTGTTTTTGCAACAACATGACAAGGAAATACAAAATAAGACAATATGCAAAAGATCACAAGCTTTTTGTTCTATCTCAATACAAATTGAAGTACATTTTCTATATCCTAGACTTGAAATAAAATACAAGCCTAATGCTTTACAATATTTCTCCCAATTCTCCAGCCCTTACTAAATGGTCTTGAATATTCTTTTATAGGAAAAAGAATGCTACAAGCTTCAGACCATTTCGGGTTAGGGTTTACAACCAGTCATGTCAAGTATTTAAAATATTCAATTATGTGATCAAGTTGAAAACCTATCTCTTTCCTCTTCCCAACACAAATGCGATCTAGAAATTAGTCGCCATAGTCCATGGATGTGAGTGCAGTACTTTGAAGTTGAAGAAATTCCCAGCCTTGACACAGAGAGCAGCTCAACATAAATGCAAAAAAGACCAGGTACCTCTAAAAGAATTTATCCCTTGATCTAGAAACCCCATCTGTCAAATTTGGACATGAATGCATCTCGATATATCAGATTTCAATCCTTACATTGTTCAACAGTTGTGCATAATCGATCCAAAAATTAGATTGGTTCATTAATGGCTCTAAGAGAAAAAATCTGAGTTCACCACCCTAAAACCCTTTGAGTCAAAAATTTAAATATTCAAATTATAGTTATAAAGGTCACAGGTGGCACAAAACAGAAGTTTGGACGGTCGAGATCAAGCCTTATCTTAAGTTTATAACACAGTCGTAGATTTCCTCTAAGTTATCCGGGCATTCACATCAAAACTGGACACATGTCACACAAGCGCATTGCCTTGAAAAATAGATCTCCATCATCTTTCCTCTGAGTCAAAATGCCCGCCACACAATCTATCAAGACTTGCTTGCATTTTAATTTATCTTCGTCCTCGGCCTTTAACTGGTCTTTAATCTTCACTTTAACTCTAATCAACAGATCTCTTCATATCTCCAATTCGCCAGATGATCTTACTAACTCTGGCTCTATCGCAAGATCATGCACACACCACACAATCAAGATTAGATCAATGATCAGCGCCAGATCTTGTAATGAAACAAAATCTTTGACATTCGTTTAGCAATCACGTGCAACCCATAGATCAAAACTATATCAACGAACCTCACTAGATCTTGGGCAAATTCACTTAAACTTTACCTTGTCCCAAGTTCATCTAGAGATTGTGCAACTGAATAGATGTCCAAGTTTCTAAATGTTTTACTTAACTTGAGTCTGATCTAGAGATCATGCAACAACCACAATATCTTTTCCTTAATCAATAGTCCAGATCATATCCATGCAACTTAACTTGGCTCATAACTTAACCAAACTTGACTCAAGGTCTATTTGAAGATTGCACGGCAACGTAATCTCTAAGTCGCTAGATACTTTTCTTAAACCTGAGTCTGTTCAGAGATCACATCCGCACCGCAGATCTTGATCTCCATCAACGACCAATGCTGAATCTCTTAATATACTTGTACTTGACCATTTCATTTTGAGACTTAGCGATATCCACAAGATCAACATTGAATTGATGGCCTGCGCATAATCGCCAGATGAAAAGAGAATATTCTATTATGTTTAGAGATTAGGAGATAAAGAGCCATGCTAAGTCGCTAGTAGAAAAGGAATATTCGATCCCGGTTAAGCGACTAAGGGATAGACCAAACATGAGAAAGCCCACATGAATTAAAATATTTCTTAAGTGACTTGGAAAAGTAACATGAAATTAGAACATGTCATGCAAGAAATCTTAGGGTTTAGGACATATGTCAAGGGTTGTGCACAAAGACTTAGGATGTTCAGGCCAAAGACCTAAACATAATTTCAAAGATAGGAAGAAAGAGCTCAGAATCATAATTTTTTTTGCAAGCGCTAACACATCCATAGGAAATGATAAACACAACACCATCAAAATAGTCATAGTGTGGTAAACACCACCAATGTCCAACCCAAGGAATACGATGGCCTTAATCATAGAAATTAGGCCATGTACCAAACATGTAGTATCCATGAACAAGCATAGGTAGATCCATCCAACCACCAAATTCTGCCCCAGTTGAGATTGTTGATCTTTGTAAGGGGATTTATGGAACAGGGGGTGGAGGGAGGGTCCTACACAGGCCAGGTTCTTTAGGACAAAATAGGGGCTAGTTTCAACTTGAATGGTCTCAGGAGAAGGTATTTGGTACAGTGGATATGGAGCCCCATCTTGTTTGCTTGCTTTGGACCAGTGACATTTTTCAATGCTAGATATACACAGAAAAGCATAATATATATACACATTATATATGTACTGAGTGTAGGGGATGGATGGATTTTCTCATAGGCATAGCTTGTTTGCTTGGTACAATCTAGGGATATTTTATCCACTGGCAGCAGTAGTTTGGCCTATTATTCATGCTATAGTGAATATTGGTGTCTCTATTTTTTTTTACTTTAGGAGATTATGTACATTAAGGTTGCTTAGAATGGTATCCATGTGAGATTTATATCTTAATGTCAATTGCTTGTTGAGTTCACATGTACCTTTTTTGAAACTTTAGGCACTTTCTAGTGTTTGAATCTTTGAAACATCTTCATGTTTGAAATTTTAGGTGCTTTATGGTGTTTGAATCTTTAAAGCATATTAATATTTGAAATATTTTTAGCTGTTATAATGAGATATTTACTGTGTTTGATGTAGAGTGGGATAGATTGAACAATATTGATTTCTTCAATAATGTGCACTAAGATTAATCAAAGGAATCATTGTAGACCACAAATTTTAAATTTTTTGGCTCTTATAATTAGACATTGACTGTGTTTGATGGAGTGTGTGATAGAATGGACAACATTGATTTCTTCAATAATGTCCACCAAGATTAATCAGAGGAATCACTTGCAAACAAACCAAAAATTTCCCTTGTATTTTTTGTCTGTGGATAAGGAGATTAAAATATATGCAATGTATATAGTTCGTAATATGGTTTATCATCAGAAAGAAGAATGCAAGAAAAAATAGAATAGACAGGCCATGATGGTAATTTTATTCATTTGTGAAATTTGTCAATGTATAGACAAGCATAGGCAAGCATAGACGTGTCCAAGTTGTATTTAATAAGATCAAATTGTAACTTTGCTCCAAAATAATCCTCTTATTTAAATGCTTATGATGTTTATTCCCTTCATGCAAATGTAAGGAATCATTATGAAAAGGTTGTTTTCTTATTGCTTTTCATTGTCTTATCAACACTCCAAATCCACATTTTATCAAATTTGATAAATTGTGGATTTGGAGTGTTAGTCATACATGAAATAGAAACAAGGATTATTGTTCTTCTTGCATTTGTTAGTCTTGTTGCGTTTAAAATATTTAAGTGGAATACACTAAGGAGTACCACATGACGAGTGCTTAATTTAATGTATTTTCAAGGTGTACTCTCAGAACTGACCATTTCTAGTTCTTGAGAACAGATGGTGATATAAATGTGTTTTGGTAGATGAATGTTTTGTTCATGATTTTGTCCCATGTTATATGTATATACTCGTTGCATTTGTTATTATTGTTGCATTAGGAAATTAAGTGGAATACTTCTACTTTGTTCAACGCTCTATTTAATCTTGAATTTATTTTGATATTTAATTCATTTTTCAAAACCACATGATAGGTAAAGAAACATAAATGGATAGTTCTGAGATTACACATATGATGATATTATGAGACTAAACATATGATGATATTAAAAATGTTTGAAATAGATTTTGGATTTGATTGTGTAGATATTTTTTGCATCAACGTTTCTAATCACACTCTGTGATCCTTCATCAGGATGAAAGAGAGCAAAAGGATTGAAAGAAAAGTCCATCATTTTGGTCTCTTTCAATCATTTTTCTCTCTTTCATCTTGATGATGGAACACAGAGTGTGATCTAAAGCAATGACGCAAAAAATATGTACACAATTGAATGCAATGAACTATCTGATAAAAAAATCTAATGTATACAGACATGCGAGACTCCACATATGCTGATAAAAAAATGAGTTATCTGATGATTGTTTATTGTTCATGCTTGTAAACAGTCAATATTTATGATGGTACTCCTTGGTGTATTCCATTTAAAAATAAACAAGTTTTAGTTTTTCTATCATGTTTAGTTTGTATATGTAGGATTGGCCATTTAACAATACAGACAGTAATGGGAAGAATGAGTGGGATATGAGACGATTGCTTATCGAATGTGGGGAATAAGGGCGTAGAGCATGGATTTCCCTGTGTTTTCTTATTTAACGGTGTGTTTTCACACCACCATTTAGTTCATGGATATTGTTCTTCCCCATCTTCTATCTGATGCTATAGATGTTTCATTGTGTTTTTGTATAAATTCATAATATCAACATAAATGAAACTTTTTCATTTTGTACTGATAGACAATAGTCATGTTGTTATATGAATGTTGATATCTATCTCCAATACTAAGTTTGGTTGCTTCAATAGTATGAATGAACAAAAATTTATTTGGTACAGTGGTGATGGCTATGATAAATGTCCCTATGTGTGACTATGGTGATGGAGTGCGCTGTGTGTTGAGGACGTCACACACAAACACTAATCCAGAGCGTAAATTTTGGACTTGCATAAATAAGAAAAAGTTGCTAATAGAACTATATTTAATGTTTACAAAGAATAAATATTAATCATTATAGCAATACTAACTTAGATTTATATTGTAGGATGGCGGTGGATGTGACTACTTTTGGTGGGCCGATGACGCCCCATCTCTTTCTACATCATCTACACCATCTACACATATACCTGTTGTGGATGATGAGTGCAAGTCTTGCAAGGTGCTCGAGACAACTATTGCCCCCATAGTGCATCAATGGCAAAAGTGGAGGCTACCTATAAAGTCGATGTCATGTTTCTATGATGTTTTCTTTGTGCAACAATCGTACTACTTTGTTGGGTCATTATGCAGAAATATTATATATATACTGTGATGTGGACTATAAGACTTGTTCATATTTTGATGTGATATTGAGCAATGCAATGATTATTTTATTATTATTTGTTTGATTATGATAATCTATAAAATTATAAAAAAAGTTAAGTTTACTATTCAAAATATAAGTGAAAAAAAAAATTAAATTTCAAAAAATTAATCTTGTTTATGATATACTATATAAAAATATAAATTAATAAAATTAAACATAAGTAAAAAAATGGACAAAATAAATTAAACACTATTCAATAATTAAAAAAAACTTCAATTTTTTTTTGCCAAATTGCAATTCCAATTCAAAATTTAGAACCCAATACAAAAATAGATAATCTAATTCCAATTCCAATTTGAAATTGTAGAACCAAACACATAAATAGGAATTTCTCAGTTCAAATTCTAATTTTGAAATTAGCAACCAAATGCAGAAGATGGATTGTCTCAGTCATCTTTTGGGTCAACCATACGGTCCAAACAATCTTCCGAATAAACAAAACCAGAATTTCAAAGCCTTACTTTGAGATAATCAGGTTTTGAGTCAAATTCTAATTCCTCAACCAAACGGGGCCTTAAGGATAATGTAGAGGTTTACTCCTATGCACAGGGTTTTTTCATCATGGTGTTTGATAACAAACAAGACTCATACTTCATGCTCTATGAATGATGGTGTTAGGGGAAAAGTTTGTTTCTCCTCAAACCCTGCTATCTAGATTTCAACCCTCTCAAGGAATCCTTCGCGGTGAAACCTATTTGGGTTCGTCATCCAAACCTCCCACTTCAATTTTGGTTTGAGGAATACATCAAAGCTATTAGGGGCTCTTTGGGTATTTTTTTGGTTATTAGTTCATATACATCCCACTTCACTCATACTACAAGTGCTCTGAATCTAAGACCAAGGTTGAGAATCAATCTTGGTGATTTGCAGTTCTTCCACAATATTACACAATGGATGCTCTTTCTAACACTCATGAGAAGGGTTCCGAGTCCCCATAGGACAGGATGGTTGCCTCCTCATAGGAATCTTTGGGGTAGAGTGAATGTAATTTGCATTCTTTTTTAGAGGATACTTATCAGTTATATGTTCTGTAGTTGTGAAATGTTCATATAAGAAAACTCTTTCTAGAAAAGTTAACATTTACGAACCTTTAGATTCTCAACCAATGCATATTGGTATAGAGGATGTAGTGGCCAACATAGATGGAAAAACCAAACAAATTCATGGATTTGTGGAGGAAAAGAACTCCCTTACATTTGTAGATCAAAACACTATGGTCTCTCCTCAGTTTGAACATGCTTAGACAAAGGTCAAAAGAAATAAATTCCCTTGCCAAAAGCACCAAATGCTTCTTAAGTCAACATGAAAAGAAAGTACAATAATTTAATGTTTGTTGTCTTGGTAGTAGGATATGTTGATGTTGTATTGCCTTTTGTTGCACCCTTTAGTTAAGGGCATGCATTGATGTAGCTTGTGTTTTCGATAGTGGCATTAGAAACCAATAGGCTTTGTGGATGATGCAAACTTTTATTTTTAAAATTTATACATTTTTCACAATCTCAATTGTGCATTATCTAGCCAAAAAATGTAAAGATAAATATTAAATTAAATGTTATAAAATATAAAAATATAAAATGTAATGTAAATTGTATATTGTAAAGCTTGCTTGAATTTGAAGTGTAGTGAAGTTGAACTCCCTTGTAAAAAGTGGAAAATCGAGGCCAAAAGTCATTCGAAAACGTGCAAATTATAATTCTCCTCTTCAATCTCACACTGTAATTATTTTTTTGCTTGTCTTGTCTTTTCAATATTTGAATGTTGTAATGATTGATAAATTTTATAAATCTTTATAATTTGTCGAATTACAAACTTCAATTTTTTCTCAATTGAAATTTCTTATAGATTAACTTTATGATATTGAGAAAAAATTCAAAGATAGAGAGTAAGAATACAATAGATCTAAGCTAATGTGCAATGATAAATACTCTCATAATTTTTCTATGATGCTCTTATATATTGAACACAAAAATTCATTATCAACCTAAAATGTAACATGGAAAAGCGCAAGGGTGTGCAATTTTTTCATTTGAACATTATAATTTAAATATGTTGCAGTTATATATGGGGGGTCTAGAGAAGAATTGTTTAACCGTGTAGGATTAGATATATAAACCACTTTATCATCTAAAAATATGATCATAACATGATAGAAAAACATATAAATTTGTTCAATCAATAATTTGATAAGTTACATGTTGTCATAATAAGACATTGTATCACATGATGGACTACATATATGCCTCAATTGATGACTTAGTGCCCAAAAATAGAACAATAACAAAGATCCACCCTACCATAGGGCTTATATAATGAAAACATTCCACAACCCACCCTCAAGACATTCTCACCAGCCACTCATTTGTAGCATGTTCATTTCTCAAGACTCATCCTTGTTTTGGGTTTTTGTCTAGTCCACATACTTTACTTCCACAATCCTCTTATTCTCCATGATATTATCTTATTAGTTATGCTAATCTTTTAATCTTCTTTGCATACTCTCTTGTCTTCATTATAATTTTTTTTTCTCTGTTCTCTTTCACTATTTCATCTCTTCCATCTTCACTATCTCGCTATTACCTTTTCATTGTTTTCCTCTTACTCCTTTTTCTCATAAATTCTTCCTTGTTATTGAAATGATCTCCAATCACCTGTATATAGCATCCACAAGGTCCCCAAATCATTTTTGTCATCTACAAGGTGATGCATAACTATAGTCCACATGAAACATGTAGTCGGTCACACCATGGCCCCCAAATCATATGTGATGATGTAGGAATAAATATTCATCACGTGTCTATTATTGTAAGATCTATATCTAATTTATCTCCACATATACCCCTTTGTTGGTGCACATCCCCAGATTTTTTTAATCAAACTCCCAAACTTCAGAATAGGTATCCATCATATAAATAACTTTCCCGATAAAACCAAATCTTCTAAAATTAAAATACAACATGCCTCTTGTTCTCCTATGCATAACCTCCAAACTATGTGACTATATAATCAATTATGGTGAATTGTGGTAGCTATAATGGGACTTCTGGTAACCTGTAACAAAAACACAATAATAAGTTATAATAGCCATCAAAATAAGATGAATCCCTTATCTTTTAGATGCACACAAAATACTCTTAGAATGAACTTAAAATTGATCCTCTCACTTGGTCCAACCATCCTTCTAGTTGTCTCACATGCAATACTCTTCATGCATATTAACTTGATAATTTTGATTATTTGGTTACAAATCCTTGCGATTACCTCAATGATTAGTGATATATTTGAGTCATATTTGAAATACAACTCTTTATATATGTTCAATCATGATCCTCACAAAAATAGTTACACTGCCTCAATGGTGGATGATTTTAAAAATATTTTCTCTGCAAGTTTTTCCAGGTCAATAATCTACCTGCAAGGTTGCATCTACCTTATAGTTAGAACTCGACTGAGAACACTTGCAAGATGCCTCAAATGGAAACTCACTCTGATACCACTTGATACAGACACAAAATTAGGGTCTAGAGAAAGAATTACACAATTTCTAGCCTTAGAAATATGATTCACTTTCTCATCTAAGCACAACGGCTCAACATGTTAGGAAAATATATTAATATATTGATTCAATATTTTAATAAGTTACATCATGCAATAAGATAACATTGTATCACATAATAGATTATATATTTGCCTCAACTAAAGACTTTGTGCAGATCAATGTAACTATGACAATATATCTCCAGCCTAATAGAAGTATTACATAGAATGCAAGCATTATACAATGCACCCTCGATCCTTTTGCACAAGCCACACATTTTTAATATGATCATTCTGCAAGACTCATCCTTATTTTGGTTCTTCTAACTAATCCACACACTCTCATTTTACAACCCTTTTATTCTCCATACTAATACCTTGTGAGTTCCACCACTCCTCTAATCTTCATCACATATTCTATTGTCTTCATTTTGAACTTTATTCCTCCTTTCTCTTTCTCATCCATTTTTACCATATTCATTACCACACTATTTCTAGCTTTGTTGCCTTCATCTTCCTCGATTTTCATCTAACTTGTTCCTTTCCCTTGAAACAAGATTGAATTATCCTTATATAGCATCCACAAGCTTTCCAAATCATCTATGTTGGCTACAAGGTGTCACATAATTCTAGGCCACATGAAATGTGTAGCTGGTCACACCTTGGCCCAAAAATCATATGTGGTGATGTGGGAATGAATATTCATCATGCATTTCTTAACAAAAGATCTCTTAGACCTAATTTATTTTCACATGAACAGTTTTTCTATTGCTTATCTCCAAATTTCCATATCAAACTTCTAAATTTAATCATAGGTATCTATCATGTAAACAACTTAGCTTGATCTTATATCAACAACCTCCATATGAATAAAATAAAATTTCAAATGAGGAGAGGAGCGAGCGAGAGTGTCAGAGGGTGTGCTAGGATTTCTGGCTGCTGGGGAGGTGCAAAAGTGCATTTGGCCCATTGTGGTTGTTTGCAGGAGGTTTTGGGTTCTCTTTCTTGCATTTTGGAGGATTGGCAGCTGTGTGGTACTTTTGCAGGTGGTTTTCTATTTGGAGCTCTCCCTATGTGTATTAATCATTCCTAGGTCTTCTACTTGTATATGTTTGGCCCTTTTTACCATGATGGTGTTTTCAAATCCTTTTGCTCTTTTTTTGAGTGCTGGTTGTCCGTGTTGTCAATGTTGCAGTTGGGTGTGTTGAGGTAGAAGTTGGGTTCTATTTTCCCAATCCATTGTGCTCTTTGCTCTAGTTTATGCCCCTTTGCTAGTTGGTTTTTATGGTCTTTTGGGGTCTAGTTATTTCCCTTTGGTGTTTCCGACTTGGAGTTCCTTCATTTGCAAATTTCGAGGCTTTGTTGGGTTTGGTGTAGTGATGGTTGATGTCGGTGGCAGTGTCAGCTTTGTTGATGTTCTGGGTTAAGCACATTTTGGTGAAGGAATTTACTTGTAGGATGGTTGTAGTTTCATATGTGAATGTTTTCCTATGCGCTTGATCTAGACATTGTTGTATGTTTATCTTAACCTGGCTTGAGGTGGATGTGGGTCTACTTATTTGGAAGACTTCCTTGTTGCAAAACCTATTTTGGGGTGTCTGGTCTCTTTTTGTCTATGTGGGGGCTGAGACTTGTTAGAAATTCATTGCTCTTTCATGTTTGGAGTTCTTTCTCTCTCTTTTTTTTTCTTTTTTTTTTAGGTGGGGGGGAGGTGAGTGAATTGATGATGTGATCTATAGGCTTAGTGTTGCACTTGGAAGAAGGGGTATGGGCCCTTCCATGGAATCTAACTGGGGATGCATCCATCCTAGTTTTAAGGTCTATTTGTGTGGCCTCCTTAGATTGAGATGGTCTGTGGGACTAGTGCTTGGAAGGAATATGATGGTTGTTTCCCTGTTTGATATTTCTGGAGTTGTGAAGATGTTATTGAAGTTGATAGATGAGGTCATTCTCTCATTTGTTGATAATGGTATTTTGAGATTTAGCTCATTTGTTCATGCTGATAAGAGAGGTTCTTCTCTGCTATCGAACGTGATTTTTGTTGGCGTCCCTCGTGTGGGGTATTGGTTGGAGCCTTATCTTGATTTGGGCTTTGGTGGAAAACAAGTTAGGAATCATTTACAAACATAATTCATAAGATAGATCACTTTAGTTAGAAATGAGCATATTAAATAGACGTTATTATTACCTAAATCATGTGGTGAATTCACTGAGCCATTGTTGTTTGTAACATTGCAAGTGACCTTTGACATATTTAATTACTGCTCTCATGCGCATGTAGTATATAAATCTTAGTTGTGCACATAATTGGGAGAGTTGCCTCATCATATCTCAAATCAGGCAACTCTTCCAATTATTTGCACAACTAAGATTTATATACTCACTTTTCATTGCTTCATTATCTATTTTGCATTATTTCTTTGTTGAAGTTGTCACTACTATGTCAATAAGATTCTAGCTCATTTTCTCTTTAGATCTTCAATATTACTCTCACTTGATCAATTTTGTAGTAGACATTCCTTCTTAGAAAATTCTTTCACTAATTTCAATTCATAGTTTCGTACTATTTTTATGATAGTGCTTCATTGATAGTATCATCTTCATTCTTCTCACTGTGACTATCTTTGAATAGTAAATGAATCTTTATGGAAATCAATGAATACTATATATCCTAAAATACAATATGAATCATTCATTGATTCCTCATAACATGGTTATTATATCACTCTGACTATCTTTTCATCCCTCTTTCCTAGTATTTTTTATATATTCTGTGATGTTTTACGATTGTCCTTGAGTTTGAACACATGTTTCTTGCTCCTTCAATCAAATGCTTTGATCTTTATAAACAATCTTTGTATTTGCATTCACATGATAGTATGTGGATCTGTTTTTTTAGAATTCATAATAGTGAGCTACCCTTTGTTCTATACCTCAATGTATTTGAATTCCATAGGTTGATCTTTTGTTTTTTCCCCTTCATTGTTTTAAATCCTCTTTCCATTGTCACAAGTGCTTCAAATGTCTTGAAATCTTCTTGAAAAATGTTGCTTGTTCATTTCTGCATGAAATTGATGTCCTACTCATCTTTTCATAACAAAATATTATTTTCGGCACTGTAGGACGTTTCAGAGGCATATCTGGTCAGGGTTTTTGAAGATACTAATATATTTTTTATTTTTCCCTTCCTGCCAAGGTTGGCTTCTAATCTTGGTTTCCTTATTGTGGATAACAGGAAGGTGAATTTAACAATATCCGGGTTGGAGGAATTATAATAGGTTGGGAGTCAAAGCTATATTATGTTGAGCGACTACTTTAACATCCCCCAATATCAAATATAAAAATGTGTAATTTAAAGTGTTTAAGTTGTTGGGTCGGTTCACATGTTCTTTTTTGACGATAGGAAAGTGGGGGCACAGATATCCCCTTTTATCTTGTGTCATCATTTCTGCATCCAGTCTATTTTGACCTCATCATTTATGCTTTCTTTCTTATATGTATAGATATACATAATCACACACACACACACACAGATATATA
>MU223182.1:2156691-2166876 GCA_018584345.1 Thuja plicata | reverse complement strand
GACAGATAAACCCGAAATTTTGAGATTAAGGCTGCTATTTTCGGAAAAAGTTCTAAGTCTGAAATGTTGCTCAATGTATGGTCACCGTTTCTGTGCTGGAATTTACTGTATCTTTCCTTGAATGCTGTTTTTATTAAAAACGGCTACATGCCTCTGTTCTGCTATGTTTAACCTGACCATTTTGAAAGGAAAAACTGTATCTTTTGTTTGAACTCGTGGCCTCCACTGCTGTTAGATACCTCTATATGCACAACTTCTGGTGCATCTCTGCTGTTTCTGAGTATTTGATACGTATTGGAGGGTTCTCTTTCTTTCGCATGATGTTGTTGAGGTTTATAAAACATCCTGGCCATTAACGTGCTTTCTCTGTTTCTTTTTCTTTTGCAACTATCACAGAATCCTCTCTTCAAGGAAGATGGAGGCATTATGGTTTAAATCTCTGGGATAATCTGTAACATGCATAAAAAGAAGCAACCCCACTCCAGCAACAAATGTGGTGAAACAGAAAATAAAAACAAGCCTCAAGAAAAATCACCAAATAGTATGCATCCTAAGCGGTATTTGATATACCCGTTTTCCCTCTCTCCTTTTCTGTTCTGAACAAGAAACTTGAGACTATTAAAACCCTATCGAAAATCGGCTTTTCACTTCTGGGACTTAAAATTTGCAACTTCTTCGAAAATCTTTTACTCCAGCCATGAAATTTTAAAAGGGTTTGCTGGTGTAAATCTCCGTTTCCTTCAATTTCTGTTAGTTTGCTTTCGCAACCTTCTTTCCTTACAAGACGTGGCTCCATCTGCTTGTCATTCTGAGAATTTGTGGATTCAACTGCCGTATGCTGAGATTTTTCTGAACCACCACTTTTCTATGAAAAGACACTTGTTATTTAAAATTTCCTTGCTATTTATGTTAACACATGTGACCTTTCAACTGCATTTCTTTTAAAATCCGAATCCTTCTGTTTGCTGAAAACTATAGATTTACTTTTGCATCTTAAACATGCTTTGATTTTCCACTAGAAAGTGTGAACTTCTTTCTTCAAGATTTTCTGAGAAGTATCATTCTTTGCTGAATTGTGATGACACATAGCATCTGTTTCCTGTCATTTTTTTCTCGAAAAGTTGCATTTTAACCCAAAATACAATCTTCTTCTCTGTAATTCTGGAAACTCCCAAAAATACTGGAAATAATCAACCTATATGATATACTGCAGTCACGCCATGTATGACAAAACACTTGTTTTAATCAGGTTGCCATTATCATTTCCCATGTTTGCACTTGCTCTGTTGCTCCTTTCTCTGTCATTTTTCTTCCATGGCTTTGAAAGGCTGCCATAATGTTCTGAAAATGATAATATGTTCCATTGAAGCTGTTTTTTTTCTAGACTTTCTGCCGCAAACATTTCAATGAAACTTGTTGATGTAAATCAGTTTCATTGAAATTTTTGCAGCATAAGTATGAAACTTGAATACATCATGAAAGTACCTGGCTGGAAAAACAATTGTTACAACATCATCCGGTAATGTGAAACAAAAGGTTTCGAGTATCAAAACCGTCCCTTTAATATCTCATGCTGATTCTAATCATACTGTAACATGCTTTACTATAAAAGGTTTCAATGTTATGAATAACACGTCCCTTTAATATAATATATTTCTGCTTTACCTTGATATCTGTTAAAGCAATTATTCTAATGCATATGTCGGGCTCATATCCGAAGGGAGCCTTGGTTAGGGGCACATATACATTGAAATAATTATTTTCCTACACATCAGCATAAGATTCCTTTCTCACAAGCACTTTTATGCCTTTTATCCCTCCTGTTCTTTCAAAACAAAAATAAGATGGCATATGGTGAATAGTGTATTGTAGGATAACTCTTCATTGCTTAGATCCGTTGGATCTAACATCATCATTTATCTTTCTGCAGGAAACAGGAATTGCTCGAACTTGCGAAAACCAGGAAGATGCTGGCTACCAGCCAGGACAAAGACAACATATAACCAGTCAAAGTAATCAAAGGCAATGACTGGTTATCCCTCCACTTGGCTCATTTGATTCCATCCTTTTCTGTTTTGAACATATAGGAATGATAGAATGCTAAGCTCACGGCTTGTGTGAGGTTTTAATTTGAAATTCAGTACATATGTATTATATGCTTTAAATGCATGAATTCAACCGTAATTTATCATTGTTCAATACAAATAAAATGCTTTCCAATTATTGCAATGTACTTCTGCTTTTGTTGTTTTCTATGTCTGGTAATGAAGTCAATTGATAAGAAATACTTCCCTTGTGGCAAAACTACACGGGTAGTGAAATTTTGGGTAACATTTTGGCGACCTCCATAGTATGTATGCCTGCTATACACGAGATCAGTAGCCTTAATCATCCATATGCCTGCTATACACGAGATCAGTAGCCTTAATCATCCATTGGGCAGTGGGTTACTTAGGTACAATTCTCAAATTGTAGGATAGGTGTCTGGTAATTATCAGTGTAGGGATAGGATTTTGATTGCAGATTTATGTCTTGTGGTAGAAAGGCTCCCCTATCCCAAGGAATAGGTGTGCACTCAAAATGTTGTAAAATGTTGATCATTACCGGCTATCTGTTAGTTCTGAAAACACGAGGCAGCCTGTGTTTTGAAAACACTTAGGGAAAACAAGAAAACTAACTAACCAACATCAGAAACATTCTTAACAGCATGTTGGTATGTATCAGGATGCCTATGTAGGGATGTTGTATAGTACATGTGGCAGTTGAGAAAATCTCCTGCATGTGTGCTATAGAATGTTGATATGTAGACACCCTAATATGTATGAATGTGTTGTTAAGAGTGCTTTTGCTGAGACTAACAACTAACAAGAGAAACCATAACTAGAAAAGGAAAACCCCAAAGCAAAAAAAATGGCGCAGCAGCACCTTATTCGGAAACTCCTAGAGTTTACAGAGTAGGACATACCTCAAAACAACTTTTGAGGTGAATACCATTGACTGGTATTGGCAAGTCTTTTCCTTCAAGTGTTGACAGCTGGAAGGCGTTCTGTCCCTTGCACTCAACTATCACAAACGGGCCTCCCCAAAATGTATCAAATTTAGTGTGTTTACCCGGTTTGCTCTTCAGTTCATCCCACCTGGAAATCTCTCAATCTTGCCTTCTTGTCAAAGCTCCTCTTAACTTGCAACTGTTGAAAGTCCATTGTTTGCATTGCTTTTTTCCTGCTTTCTTCCAATTCCATCAGCTGTTCATAACGCACCCGCATAGGATCCTCTTCTTCAAATAGTACTAGCTGACTAGCAAGATCAAGTGTTGGCAGCTCTGTTTCAATAGACAACCGAGCTTCCTTTCCATATACTAACCGATAAGGTGAGTTTCCATGAATTTGCTTTGGAGTGATCCTATTCACCCATAAGGCAGCCTTCAATTTGGAGTGCCAATCACGCTGATTCTCCTGTAGAGTTATTTTGATAATTCTAATTAGGTTCTTGTTTGTGGACTCTACTAACCTGTTACCTTATGGATAATAGTTGGAACTAGTGCTGAGATAAATTCCATGCTTGAGTGCCCACTCAGTTACCTTTAGACCAATGAAAGCCAGTGCATTATCAGAGATTATAGCATCAGGAACTCCAAACCTGTTCACAATATCATCATAAAAATTCAAGACGGCTATCTCATTTGCATCCTTTAGCGTTGCTGCCTCTGTCCAGCGTGTGAAATAATCAGTGGCAGTAATTATCCACTTATGCCCCGCACTAGACGGAGGATTGATAGGCCCTATGAAATCAACACCCCATTTTTGAAAGGGTTGTTCTGTTTTAATTGGCTGCAAAGGCAAAGTTGGCAGCCTTTCCTTCCCTGCAAACATGGCACATTTCACGCACTTCCTCACATATGCTGGCTGTCCTTAAAAAGATCCGGCCAATAATAACCAGCCCTCAAAATCTTGTATGTTGTAGTTCGAGGAGAGAAATGGCCTCCTGAATGACCATCATGAAACTCATGCAAAATGTCTGCAATCCGATTTGAGTCAATACATCTGAGAAGGATACCATTGTGATCCTTTCTATATAATACATCATTAATCAAGACAAAAGGAACTGATTGTAACCGATAATACCTTCTTTTTGCCTTGTCCAAATTAGTTGGGCACTCACTGGTTCTCAAAAAATGAACCATGTCATGTAGCCAGCTTGCTGCCCTATCATCGTCGGCTGTCTCACCAAGCAACAACATTGTTTTTGCTTGCCCTTGAAGCTCTGAAAACTCATTGTCTGCAATCTGCTCACATAGGCCTTTGCCTCTAACTAACTTGGTCACCTGGATATCCACGTCATACTCCATGACCCGTGTTATCCAACCAGCTCTTTTCTCGTTCAAGTCCTTACTGAGCAAAAATTCTAACACTAGGGTGCGCAACTCTTAGATGAATCTTATTATGGGACAAGTGTCTGAACTTTTTGAGGCTCTTTACCACAGCAAGGACATGCTTTTCAACAAAGCTGTACCTCTGCT
Organism: Thuja plicata; assembly: GCA_018584345.1. Lineage (NCBI taxonomy): Eukaryota > Viridiplantae > Streptophyta > Pinopsida > Cupressales > Cupressaceae > Thuja > Thuja plicata. The sequence continues at coordinate 2,162,357 of MU223182.1, read as the reverse complement.
CATAATCTTCTAACCCCTTGCTGAAAAATGCAATTGGTTGCTCCAATCCTTTTGCATTTTGTTGTACCAACATTGCAGAGATAGTTTCATAACCGCCATATGCATAAAGGATAAAATCCTTGTTGAAATCTGGATTTACTAAAGCAGGAGCTGCTGCTAGGGACTCTTTAATAATCTGAAAACTACCTTTGGCCTCTTTTGTCCAACTAAAAACAGCATTCTTCTTGAGCATAGCAGTTAGCGGTTTCAATAAATCAGCAATGTTAGGCAAGAAACGTCTGACGAAATTAATCCTCCCAATGTTAGGCAAACTTTTCTTATGATGTGGTAGTGGCAACTCTAAAATTGCTGCTATCCATTCCGGATCCACTGTAACTCCTTGCTTAGAAACAACATAACCCAATAACACACCTTCATGAACAACAAAAACACATTTTTTGGGGTTCAGTGAAACACCAAACTCCCTACAACGCTCAAAGATCTGCCTGAGATGACCAATATGATCTGCTGCCTCCTTGGAGTAAACTGTAATATCATCAAGATACACCAAAACAAACTTGTACATTAAATTGTTAAAAGCTATGTCCATAGCTTTTTGGAACGTTGCTCCTACATTTGACAGGCCAAAGGGCATTCTCTTATATGCCATAGTACCCCACTTAGTGGTAAATGTTGTTTTATATTGGTCTTCATTTCTAACCAGAATTTGATTATAGCCTGAATACCCATCCAATAATGAGAAACGTTTTGAACCAGCCACATACTGAAGTATTTGTTCCATAGAGGGAAGGGGATGCCCATTTAAATCCCTGAAGTCAACACATAACCTAAGCTCCCCATTTTTCTTTCTAACAAGAACTAGATTGGATACCCAACAGGTATGTTTGATAGGAAAGATAATGCCACTTTCTATCAACCTAAAAACCTCTTTTTGCATTAATGGCTCTAATTTTGGGTTGATTGGTCTTTGTCTTTGCCTTACGGGCTTGGCACTAGGCTCTAACTCTATGGTATGTTGTGCTAATTCAGGATTAAAGCCTTTTAAATCACTATACTCCCAAGCAAATATATCTGCAAATTCTTGAAAAAGCTGAACATGAGACTTTTTTAGAAGTGTTTACTTTACCAAACTTTAAGCTCTTCCCGGGTGCAACCTCCACATTCTCGTAATGCTCTTGTGGAACCAGCAAGCTTGTCTTGTCCCTTTTAGCTTGATCATCAGAGTTGAAAATAGACTCCAAAGTAACAAGTCCCTTTGGCACTTGTTTGACTTTAACTGAATGATCTGGTTTTCGTATTGCTGCTCAATTCTACCATGATTTGAGGCAGCAAACACATCTTCCTCCAACAGAAATTGTAAGATTTGTTCGTCACTCTCAAACACCTGCCAATTTATGTCATTGTCAGGTACAGAAGGTCTGACAATGACCTTGATATGTTGCTGTTCACACCCCCTTTTGATATTGTCCGATATGTCAAACTGAGCTCCAATGGCAGCCAAGCGATCATCGTGCTGATTTTTAATCCTTGGTATGGCAATAAGGTTAAAAGCATCAAATTCTTCTATGGCATCCCACACTCTATTCTTATATGCTTTCAATGTATCATTTTTAACTGCATTCAGGCCTCTAACTTGATTAACTATCAGTTCGATGTCCCCATGTACTTTCAAATGCTTAATCTCACGCTTTCTAGCCCATTCTAAGCCATGAATCAAACCTTCATATTCTGCTGCATTATTGGTACAAGCAAAACTGAAACGGAAAGCTGAATAATATCTCACCTTTCGGTGAAACAAGCATTGCACCACCAGTAACTTCCTCTCTTTTGACCAGATTTGGTATCACTAAACCAGCTTTGTGAAACATATAGTTTCCTAAACCAGCGTCCACCAGAAGACTAGCTTCATCACTTAAGATGTTTTCTGCTGCCCATTCATCCAGTAGGATATCCAGGGTTTCACTAACTTGAGTCCTGGATTCTATAGCTGCAGCATGTTCATCATGCTCAAAAATTACACAATTTGCATTAATGACATTGGGCATGTATGGCTCAATATGGTCTTTGGACAATAATTCAGATTGGATGGTAACTTTGGTACCGTACCTAGTACGGAAAAGCATATGGGACCAATCGGATGATAGGTACCCTCCTATTTTGGTAGAAAATTCTCTTGATAAGCACAAGGCAAAATACAGAGGTAAATCTATAACATAGATATCTTGGGATATAGAGAAATTGGGGCATGCATGCAAAGTCAAACTGGCATCTTTGATAAGACCTACTGTTTTGACAGCTGAACCATCAAGTTGTACTACACCTTTCTCCAACTGTTCGTACTTTAAACCTAGCTGATCAGCTATTTTCTTAGGCATAACAGAGCATGTAGCTCCGCTGTCCACCATGCAGTTATGCACCAAACTGTCACCAATAATAAGGGAAACATAAAATGGTGGAGGTTTTACATTCTTACCTTGAACTGCAGGTGTTTCCTTATTGCTGGCCCTCTTTTCATCACTCTGAACCGCAACATTAGTTAAGACAGCCGCTGTATTAGGATCAGCAAAAGTCACCTTGGGGTTGATCTCCTCTTTTAATGCTCTCTTCAAACTATCTGCAAAAGTCACCTTGGGGTTGATCTCCTCTTTTAATGCTCTCTTCAAACTATCTGCTTGGCCTGGAATAGCCAAAGAATCCCAAATACTCATGGAAACATTCATTTTCTTCATGTTGTCTACAATGTTGAAAGGTACAGGTGAATATGCTTTATTTTGTGACTTGACAACAGTTGAATCTACGTCCCGTTGAGGCTGTTCCTTAGCTGGTACAGCACGAGTTCTCTTTAAAATACTTGAAATTTGTGCGGATGATGAATCTGCAGTTGCAGGTCCTTTATCTTTATCTGTTGCTTGTTCCACTTCAAAAGCTCTTTTCTTTGTTCTAGAATATGTCGCAATTGATGAATCACCATTCAAACCACAAAACTCTCCTCCTTGCCAGTTAAGGAAACTAGTATCCATGGTGTGTAAATCATGTGGTTGCTCGGGTCCACTGGAAGATGCATCCAGCTATGAGCTTGTAGCATTTTGAACCATAAGAGCTTGATTAATCACCCCATTTGAACACCAATCTGCTTCTGCTATTAGGTTATTTTGCACTGGTGTCAAGTCTCTTACTGGATTAGCAGCACTTAAAGGAGCTGGATTGTAAGGTCGATAAGGCCTTTGATTAATATTCTGCCTCCCACCTTGGAAATTGCTCTAATATGGTTGCCTATTCTACTGATATTGTTGACCTTGATTCTGATTTTGCTGATTAAATCCCTGATTTTGCTATTGAAATGCTGGTCTGGGACCTTGATATTGCTTTTTCATGCTCGTAAGCTCGTTTCCCAAGGTCTGCAATATACTTTCTATTTTTTGTTGGCTGCTCTTAATTTCCTGCAGCTCATTTGATGGACCAACTGATGTATTTTCATGGCCTCCAGAAGTAGAACCAACTGAAATAGTAGGTAAAGGAGCCATTGGCAGTATACTAAGAGGCATATTTGACTGTATATTAGGAAAGTAAGGCATAGGAGGCCTCGGGGCAATTTTACCTGCCTGAATAAGGCTATTTTCGGCTCTAACAGCGATGTCAAAAGCTTGTGGCAGCGAAGTACCTCCCATAGACTGAATCATCACCGAAATATCGCAGTTCAGGCTTTTCAAATAATATAGAAAAGCATAATCTGCACTTGACCTTACCCCCACAGGTATTCTATCCCACGTTTTTTGAAAACGTGAATTGAAATCTGTCATCTGCTCTTGTGGGGCTCTTTTAATAGTTGTTAACTGCTCTACAAGTGACAAATGGTCTGACTTGTCCTCAAAAAACTTGGTGAAAGCATCACCCAATTCATCCCGTGTGGAAATGGAAGCTACAAGTAGATTCCTAAACCACTCCAATGCTTTGCCTTTGAATGAAGCTACTAATAATCTGACAGCAACATTATCTTGTGTCACATGGTGAACATTGCAGATGGAAGCCACATCCCTAATGTGCTCAAAAGCGGTTGTTTGGCTTTCCCCTGTGAAGTCTGGTAGTCCTTTCAAGGCTGCTAAAGGTATGTCATTGTGCACAGCAAGATTTAAAGGGCTGCCTTGATGAAAGGGTACAAAAGCAAAAGCTCTGGCCATATTGCTAACTTGTGTTGATGCACTTGCTAAACCAACACTAGAATTTGTTGGAGCAGAGGATGAAATACTTGCTGAAACACCACTGGAACTTGCCTGAGAAGTACTTGCTGTTGAGGCAAAAACAGTCCCTAAATCGGTCTGAAAAACCGACGCTTCAAAAGGATCAGAAAATTATGTTCTTATAGTTGGTGATGTTGAATGCCTTGCAGGGTTTTCTTGCAGGGTTTTCTCTCTCTTTTGGCCTTCCTCTTCTTACATAAACTTTTGGAGGAGAAGATTGAACCCTCTTTGTATGTGGAGTTCGTTTGAGTTCTGCTCTTCCTTTTGGGTGTTTCCAACTGTAGATATTCAAATGTACTTGAACTTCTTGTCTCAATTTTTCTCATAAAAATTTGTTGCAGCACTGCAATCACTGCTCTTTCACCATGGAATCGCCAGATACACTTAATAAAAAGACCTCAAACAAGTCAAATTTTCACACTGACAGTATATCAAATCAGCATGAAACTAAAAACATAAACTTCGGTCCCACCGGGCGTGCCAAAACTGTTAAGGCTTAGAATTTGCACCCTGTTAAACTAAACAAGTTTAACAATCTTGCCTAACATGGGATTCATTTCTGCATGTGGGAAATGCGTAACTGGAAATGAAACCTCTGGATTCTAGGCCGGCTCCTATTGGATAATCACCTATAACTCCTTAAAACTAACTTAAACTTTGAGGGAAAAGAGATAGAGATACTGAAATGAACTTATTACTGAAATTAAAACCGTAAACCAGGTGATACACGAAAGATTGAGGAAACTTAAAAAGATAATGACCCTATTCTGGAAACTGCAAATTCTACCACTGAAAATAAAGCACTTCTATTCTATATAGGTGTGCATAAATATTTCATAATAAGGTCCTAAACCGAATTAACAAGGAAGATAAAACTCTTCACATGAAAATCCTATGAATTTCAGACACAAATTACAACCTGCACACAACATACACTCCTGTAGCAAGGTAAAGGCTAAGACAAAATATCAAGCAGTTATAAACTCACTTACTATTTTCATCAATCATGCACTTTGACACATAGCTGTAGAAAGAAAGAAGGCCTGAACTTGATAAAAATATGCTCCAAAATGCTGTCAATATATTCAGTTTCTAAAATGAGATACCAATTTTGCATAAAATTGCTAAGGACAAAAACAATGTCACAAAAGCCCTCTTCTGCATAATCAAAACTAACTCCAAATGAGATACAAATTCCCTAAGTACAAACCCAAACCTTGGGTCGGATGCAACAATAAACCCTGAAAAATAGCACCTGAAACTCCTCCAAAAGGCACTAGAAAACTTGAAAAAGTCCAACCAACAACCTTGGTGACTCACCAAACTGCCCTCAAAAGGCTCTAAAAGGCCATAAAGACCTCTCAACTGCCAAGACAAAGTCAAATTCGACCCACAAGTCCTATAAGAACTCAAGAAGTTCCTAAATCC
>MU223182.1:2103357-2142452 GCA_018584345.1 Thuja plicata | reverse complement strand
ATAGAACCAACAGGTGAACCCCCCCATAATGTTGAACTGGGAGAGGTGACAGGAACACTGAAATGCAATGCCAGAAACATCTGCAGAAGAAGAACCAGGAACACCAACAGTGCAACAGAAGTACAAATACAGGATAAAGAGTGGTGTCATCGAAACACAACATGGGATAATGTTGTGGAAGGTACGCTCACTTGACAAAGGTGGATGCACCTAAAATGGAAAAAACATCATAACCCCCCATGGCACTTTATAACAGAGTGCGAGTACTAAAACCATACAAGGTGCTCGAAATCCCAGAAATGCAGAAGTAGGCACTTTATCTTAGTGCGTTTACAGTACAAAAATGCATCACAAGGAGCATACAAGCTCAGAAGTCAGAAAGAAGAGTGAACCAGAAGTACAGTAGAAGAGATCCCAGGACCTGTAAACCCAAGCAATCCACCAGAGGGCATAAACTGCCAAACTCGGAGGAGAGAAAACCTGGAATAGAATCTGGAAAAAAACCCCTACAATTACATAGAACACTGAACCATCTTTCCGACGATATCTCGTTTGCCAAAAACGGAGTCCGGATGAGCCAGATATGACTCCCGGAAGGCAAAAACAGACATCAGACTTCAACAGCAAAAAACACTATTGAAACAACAGACCCAAAAAACCTAATCACCATAGTCGGAAAGAGCTTGGAAAGAGCTTTCCGACGATATAACGAAGTCCAAAAAAGGCCTCCGTATGCTCCATATAGAGCCAAAAAGGCGATAAGGGCTCAAAAATGCCCCAAAAAGGGCCAAAATAAGCCCCAGGGGCTAAAAAAATAGGGCCCCCGGGCGCATGGCGCGCTCAGGGGCTGGGCCGAAGCCCCTGGTCCTCCATAGGACCTGCCGCTTGACAAAAGGGGCCCGCAGGTTAAAAACAAAACCCCACTGGCGGAGCGGAGCGGGGAGGGGACCGGCGGCCGCTGTCGGCGGCGCATGCAGTGGAGAGCGCCGCGGGAAGGGGCCAGCGGAGGGCCGGGCGGCGGCGGAGCTGCTAGAAAGGGCGGCGGGGCCGCTGCGGCGGCGGCGGCAGGAGGGGCCGGAGGCGACAAGGCTGCGGAGCGGCGGTGGCGGCCGGAGGGGCCGGAGGCGGCGGAGGAGCAGGCTAGTGGCGTGGAGGCCCCGGGCGACGCGCGGGGGCTGCGCATTTTTTAAAAACACCCGCTGCGTAAAAAAAACATTAAAAAATCGTAAAAAATGATTTTTTTTTTAAATTTTTTTTCATAAACCGTGTCCGTACGACCCTGAAGGCCAAAAAAAATTTGCCTGATGCTCCGGTGTCCAAATCGGACATATTTTATATCAATCTTGGGGTTTTTGGGCCTTCTGGACTCAACCGCGAGGTCAGTTTTGGTTCAAAATGCCTAAAAAAATAGAGACCCCCCAGAACCAATGAAAACTACCAGAAAAACCTCTGAAAACTTCAAACCCTCGCTTGCTTCAACAGAGAACGAACAGCCGGCTGCAGGAGAGCTCTGATACCATGATAGATTTGACAAATGCAAATCCTCCCAAGATCACCTGCATGCAAGACTGTCACAAATAGAAGCAAAGATTGAAGAGAAGAAGAACATCTATGGCGGCCAAAAGGCCAGAGACTGGGAATCCATGACAGAAAAAGCTTCTATATTCAACAATGGAATTACAAATTACAATCGCCTTAATGAAATGAAAGCGGTGAATCCTTATAAAAGGATATCGAAACCCTAAAGGCGAAACCCTAAAGAAGTATAAAGCTGCCTAAGTGAAACTTAAGCATAGAGTAATAACTTAACTAATTAAATCAACATGATTTAATTAATAAGCAAACTAATGATTACTCTAACAATGGTGACTCAGGAAATCACTAAAAGAAAAAGGATGAGTACCGGACTTGGACTAACATCGGCTCTGATTAGGGACCGACTTTTCACAAAAGACAAAGAACTCAAAAAATTTTGTTTCGCAAACTGCTACAAGGACACAAAAAAACTCACAACACAGAAAGGGAAAGACACACAACCAGAAAGCAAACTAAGACTAATATGTACAACAAAACATAGGGAACAGATGCTAGATCCTGAGCAACTTAAGGTCTTTCCCATTGTAGGAAAATGGTAAGACCGTTCCATCCGGGTAGGCCAGTTTGAAAGCATTGGATCCTAGTTCTTCAGTAACAGTGAAGGGCCCTTTCTCTAGTGATTCAAACTTGTTGTTAGCTCCTTTCGGCACCTTCCTCTTGTCCCAGAGCAACATTTCATCTTCTTTTATAAACTTTCTAGACCTGGCTTTCATATCAAATATGTTCTTAACCCTGACTTGGTGTTCCATGATTTTGTCGACTAATGCATCCCTTTCTTCCTCTAACCTTTGCAAGTGCAGAATCCTTTTCTCCAAAGAATCTGTAAAAATTTGACCTTCAATAGCAGTTTGTATCTTAACTATCAACAATTCTAGAGGAATTGACACTTGAGTGCCTACTCCTTAGGCCAACTCAAAAGGTGTCATACCAATTGCTCTTTTTGGAGTAATCATGTCAGCCCAAAAGGGCCTCATACAGCTTCTTGTACCAGTTCTTACCACTATCATCTAATAATTTATTCATAATGGCAATCAATTTTTTATTACTTGACTCCACCTGCCCATTACCCTGAGGAAAATAGTCATAAGAATGATCCAATGAATACTGTGGTCATAACAGAAAAGAATCCATTCCTGAGATGAAAAATAAGTAGCATTATCATCTACAATCTTTTGAGGCACCCCAAAGCGCACCAGGATATTATCATTTAAGAAATTACACACCACCTGTGAATTTGCTTTCTTGGTGGGGACAACTTCGACCCACTTAGTCAAATAGTCAGTCGCTGTTAGGATATAAACATGACCAGCACTTGACTGAGGGTTAATCAGGCCAATAAAATCTATCCCTCATTGTTTAAAAGGCTCGTTCATTACAACAGGTTTCAAAAGAAAAGCAGCTAATTGAGGCCTTCCAAAAAACAACTAATACTTTTGGCAATTTCTGACAAATGCATATGCATCTTTGAACATTCCTGGACAATAAAAACAATACCGAAGGATTTTGAAAGTTGTAACAGATGAAGAAAAATGTCCTCCGCAAGCTTCCTCATGGAAAGTTTTCAATAATTGCAACTGATGTTATTTGTCCACACATCTAAGAAAAGTGTCATCTAGCCCTCTATTATACAAGGTGCCTTGTCATATTACATACTTTGATGCCTGTAATCTCATATTACGCCTTTCCTTGGGTGATAACTATGTGGGGCATTCTCCATAAGTGAGGAAATACACTATGTCAGAGAACCAAGAATCGGTTAGACTGACCAATAACACTTGAGACACTTCATCTCTTGATTCTTTTGATGGCTCTGAATTCTCAGCTATGAACTTACAGAGGGCCCTTCCCCGAACCAGTTTGGTAAGTTTTATTGACAAATCATACTCTTGTATATTGGTCACCCACACTACCCTCTTGTTCATTGCTATTTCCTACTGAGTGAGAAAACTTTTCACTATTGAATCAGGTACATACACTATGGAGTGTGAGTGTAGAATATAAAACCTTAATTGCTTAACTGACTTTACTACAAAAAAATCCTATTTTCAATGGAAGAGTATTTAAGCTCATGTTTTTTTAGAGGAGTGCTCATAAAAGAGATTGGTGCTTCATTCCCAGAAGCATCTTTCTGGGTGAGGATTCCTGACAGGGTGTTATCAGAAGCATAACAGTAAATAATGAAATCATTTTTATAATCAGGGTAAACCAAAGCGGGCACCTCTACTACAGTAGTCTTTATTATATTGAAAGATTTCTTACCATCTTTTGCCCATTTAAAAGGCTACTTTTCACTCATCATTCCTACAATATTCCTTGTTAATTCAGAAAAATATGGGACAAAGGCTCTTAAAAAGTTGATCTGACCAAAGAAGGATTTAACTCTTGTTCTAGTTGATGGTAAACTGATCTTCTCGATCACCTTCATCCTCTCTGGATAATCCTAATCCCTTCTTTGGAAATAATATGGCCTAACAGCTTCCCTTCTGTTACACCAAAAATAGATTTTTTGGGGTTAAGTGATATGCCATGGCCCCTGCATCTCTGTAGGACTGATTTGAGGTCTCTAATGTAATGCTTCCTTCTTCTAGAGTAGACCATCAAATCTTCAAGATAAATCACTATAGTTCTATTTTTCATATCAGTGAAGAAAGAATCCATAGCTCTTTGAAAGGTCGCTCTGACGTTGATCAATACAAAGGGCATTCTGTTATAAGCAAAATTCCATCATGGCATGGTGAAAGCGGTCTTGTGTTTATCTTCATCTAACACACTTACCTGATTATACTTTGAAAACCCGTCAAGCAGAGACATCATCTCTGATCCGGCCACCATCTGTAAAACATGTTCCATCTTGGGCAGGGCATAATTATCCTTTAGGCTAGCCTGATTTAAATTGCAGAAATCTACACAGATCCTTATTTCTCCATTCTTCTTTCTCACAGAGATAATATTTGTGATCTAGGTTGAGTGATGGATAGGATAAATAATCCTTGCTTTTAGCATCTTGTCTACCTCTCTCAGAATTGCTTCTGACACTTTAGGATTATAGCTTCGAAGTTTTTGCCGAAAGGGCTTTGACTCCGGCTTAAGGGGAATATGATGACTAAATTCTCCTTTCCAAAAATCCTTAAGATCATTGTAGTTCTAGGAAAACACATCCATATAGGCCATCAACAGGACCTGGAGATTTTTCTTTTCCTGAACAGATAGGGTTTTACCTATAGATATCCACCGAGGTTCAGCTATAGTGCCAATATCTACTTTGTCATTTTATTTTTGCACATCTGAATGTGAGCCTTTTCTTGAAATGAAACTATCATCTTTCTGAGAAAATAAGTTTTCTAGGGAAACCAAACCTTTGAGAATTTTATTACTCTTCAGCTGAACAACTTCTACTGGTGACAACTCAGAACTGGACTCCTCACACCTTTCATCCATTCCCTAAAAGTAAGTGGATGAAAAAACTTCTACACATGTCATGAAATCTTTGATTTAGGCATCATCTTCAAACACTTATAGATGTTCAATATTATCAAGAACCGTAGGTCTATATAGCATCTCAACCCTGTATGTATCTGTTTTGAAATCTAGATGAGGGAGCAGTAGGGATGCCGATACAACCAAAGAATCGGCCCTTGAATTCAAATTTCTAGGGATTGCCACTATGGAAAAGGTTTTGAAAGCTTTGATTTCATCCCAGACTAAGTCCCTATAATGTTTCAGGCATTCATTGTTGACTGTGAATTGGCCTTTCACCTACTTAACTATCAATTCGACATCACCTCTCACAAAAAATGCTTTAATCCCCAGTGTCCTTGCCTCACGTAAACCTAATAGCAGAGCCTCATATTCAGCAGTATTATTAGTGTTTTTAAAATCTAGTTTAAAAGAGAAAGGGATATATTCATCATCTGGGCCCTTAAACACTACACCAGCCCTAGATCCTACACTAGCACAACTACCATAAAATTCCATTAACCAAATATGTTCATTTTCACCACAGACTGTAGGAACAGGGGATGTCTCATATGAGAAAATCATATAATTACCAAACTCACAATCTTTAAAGAGGATTTGTGCTTTTGGATCGTCGGATGGGAAGACAGTATACTTATTTTTTGCTTCAGGTTCCAGTTTTACCTTTTTCTTCCCTATAGGGATAATAGCTTTCGACCAATCCATCTTGATTTCCCCACCCATGTTTTTGCAGAAAGTTCTGCTCAATAGCATCCCATAGCTTGCAGGTATATCTACGACTAAAATGGTTAAATTTAACCTCTTATCTGGGTAAGCTGCCAAAATAGCTTGGGCATCTTTCACTTGGCCAATCAAAGGTACATGTTTACCATCCATGGAAAAAAATCTTCCAAAGGTTTTTGTCAAAGTCAAGCCTAAGGCTTTGGCAACATATGATGGCATGATATTGTCAGAAGCACCCAAATCTATGATACAATTACTCATTTTAAGACCATTAAGGAGCAAGGAAATATAGAAAGGATCAGGTTTTCTTATTTCATCAATTTCACATTTCGTTTCTGAGGTAGTTGCAATGGCTGAATTATTTTGGTTCGATACAATAGGGGGTGCAACTGTGGGGGTTTGTAAAGAATCATTGGCTTAATCTGTGGTACATTGGTTGGTCTGGGAGGAAGGTGATGCATCTCCTTTGACATATCTGACCATTTTATCAAGTTCTTTTGGATTTAATTTTAAATATTCAGTAGGGGAAATTTGTATAGCAGAGGATTTTCAAAATTCAACTATATCAAAAGAAGATATACCATCATTTTTTTTGTAAAGCTTTAAAATCATCAACCTTGTTACTGGAAGGGTAAAGATTACTCACTGGTTCATGAGCTTTCTGAAAGGTACCACATGATGTGGGAGCATTCTTAGAAGTCTTTTGATTACGCGTCAACATAGCACAAGTTGGGTCTTCAAGAGTGACTACAATATCCCCTCTTTCAGAGTCGAATTCGGATTCTAAATAGTATGAGCCATAGTCGCCAAGTCTCTATTGAGCCACTTCCTCTACAGTACACTCCCCATACACATATTTAGTTACCTCCATTTGAATATGTCTCAACATATCTAGACAGGAACTGCCATCATGATCTATTGTGAGGTGAAATGAACACATAATTGCTTCTTTTGGAGAATCCTCTAGGGACAACCTCGGCTGAGTTGGGGGAAAAAGAGGAGTTCTATTTTTCTATTGATTGGGTTGCTTCTGACTAGTGTCTTGGTACATGGGAGGATAGGAAGATCCTTGCTTACGTAACTGTCTTTTCAAAGCAATGACATCATTCATGAGTCTTTGGACTACTAGATCTGTGGGTGAGGAAGTCAAAGCTTGGGAATGAGGTGTTTGCACATCTTTTCTCCATTTTCCTGCTGTAATAAGATCATCCTCCAATTCAGTGGCTTGGCTTTGGGTTGTGTCCAAATCTTCGGGCATACTCCTTCTCAAGTGAAAACCTATGTCTGGGGGCATAGAGTTTACAAAAAAATATTGTTGGTTTTCTGGAGTCGGTCTTTTGGCAGTAGGTATTTTATGAATTACCTTGTTATACCGAGCCACATAGTCCCTCATAGGCTCATGGATTTCCTTCTTCATTTGTGTCTATTGTGCCAACAGAGAATGTTCGTCATCAGTGCCTTTAAAATGATTTTCGAACGTTGTCTTCATGGTTTTCCAATTTTTTATAGACCCTCTGGGCAAATGACCAAACCATTTTGCAGCTCCTTCCATTAAGGATTAAGCGAAAATCCTAACAGCTACATCTTCATGTTGTACCGCTAAAATAGAAGTTGCTACACTGAATGCATTGAAATGTTCATCTACTGAGACTTTACCATCTCCAAAAAATTTAGGAAGAACATCTTTAATACCATTAGGAAGGGGATGATGAGCACCAAGTGTAAGAGGGCCAACTGTTGCACCCCATGGTTGTGCCATGACTGTGAATGGAAAGATAGTTACAACTGGGGGTGCTTGAATGCCAGATAAGGTCAAAGATTGCTAAACACTAGTGGATGGAGAGGTATTTGACTGAGCCTTAGGTGTGGAAGGAGGCATACTCTTAGCTTTAGGCTTTGGAATGTAGGCAGTTGGGAATTGGAGGTTTTGTAAACTTTCATAAAAAGTATCAAAGATTCCCTCCCTCCTTTGAGACCTAGTATATGGTCGAGAATCCAGTATTGTATATTTTTTCTTTTTTTATTGTCTTTGTATAGCTCTGTCAACAATTTGTGCTTCCAGAGAAATTGGGAGACCTCAAAGCCACTCCCCTATATCTTCCTCTTCTTCCAAGACTAAGAGAACTTGTTGGTACTTATGATAACTAGTCTTTAAATCCAGAGCAAGAGTGTTCAAATCAATAATTATATCTTCTTGGGTATCTTGAAAATTAAGATATGGTTGAATAACAGGAGGTAATTCCTCTTGGTTAGGTATTACTACAGCTTGTAGCACCATAACTATTCATTAAAGGAATTATTAAAAATAGGTCTACACTGTTTAGTGCTCCCCAGTAGAGTCGTCGAAAATCTGTTAGCGAACATATTTGTCTCTTAGTAAATCTTTTACAACAAAACTCTACATCCCTTTTGAAAGACAAATGACACTAACAGTTGGGTAAGTGATCTAAACTCACTTCCTTTTGAATTTGATCCTAGGTACAGCTCCCTAGAAATATTTTATCAATAACACCCACTTTTAAATTTCAACTTTTAAACCGAAAGTTTATAAAGGTTACTTCACCATTCATAGATGAGAAGTATTGCATAAATACCTTAAGAAAGATAGAAAAATGAAAAGGAAATAAAAAGCACAATTTCTCTTTCAGCAGATTCAATAAAAATAGATAACTAATAAGCAAAAAGGCAACAAAATATAGATAAAATCAAGGTATTATGAATCCACATACATATACATCATAGAGTAAACAAAATGCCAACACAGGACACTTTCTCTCTGCTTTCAAATGACACAGATTTGATAAACTTAACTATAATGTATTTCAAAATTACTACACAGGCAATCACATGAAATATGTTCTTTCAATAGTATCAGATTCACCCACATCTGCTCCTTTAACATTCAAATTAAAACTATCACAACAAAAATAAAACTATCTAGTTATGATCAATTTCTATTTTTTGAACCCTTCTAAAGTTTTTAGCAACAATACTTATAGTTTTAAAGCACCGAGAGGTCTCCCAAAAAACTTGACCTCTCAGGAAATTAGTTATGAAATGAAACCAGCAGAAAAAGGACATCTGTCCTTGAGAGTTTGCATATTAAATCAAATAAAAACCAAGTGTCTAAATCTGGTTCTTTGTCCCCCGCATGATCCTCGCTTCCCACTCAGCTTCCTTCTTCTTCAGAAACCAACTGGGTAGGCTTCCATTCCTTGTATGCTTGGACCATCTCCTTTGCAAACGCCAGATGCAAGATCTTGAAATTCACAATCTGGGCCATTGAGGCCTCCTTACTCCACTTCAACTTCTTCACTTTTTCCACCAGCCCTAGCAATTGATCCACACACAGGTATAACATTGATTCAATCCTTGCCATCTGAGTTAGTTCCGAGGCTTTAAGATAAGTCTTTTCTTTGATTATCTTCATTGCTGAGTCAAAGGCTTCTAGGGCCCCTTTCAATTCCTGTTCACCGTAGGTTGCTAGATAAGTATAGGTGAAGTTTATGACCTTCAAATCATTCAGAGTGGCCTTCTAAATCTGTTTAGCCTCGGCCTTGTATTCTCTAGTTTCTGTAATGGTGCTTCTTATGATAGAGATACACCAGCTAATGTTCTTTCTAAGTATGAAGAAAATTGATTATTTAGTGCATTTCAGAGATTTTTTTGTGCAGAATTTACTGAAGCCGTACCTCTCTATTTCCAAGAATTTTCTCATTGTCGAGATCCATTTTTTCCTCTTCTCCATCCCAGACTTGTTGCTAAGTTTGCAATTCTCCCATTATAGTTTCCGTATCATGGAGGACTATATGTGAGTCTTTAATGTACTGATGACCACTACTGAGTACTTGAGACATCCACTCATCAACCGAAAAGACCAAAGTTTGGCCACACTGAACTTGATTTAGCAAATTTTTACTTTCTGTGGAATTTTGATTGAATACATGTGGGGATTGAATCAATGGCATCACGTCAAAGTTACAGAAAGTGTTTATGAACTGTGATAGTGACACTATTGTTTGTTTCATTTCTTTCTTTTCTTTGTTGTACTGCCAAGATGTCATTAACATTTGTTGAGCTGTCTCCTTAAACAAGTGATTCTTCCCTTCCCTATCCATGGTTCCTAATTCAATCTTGGTGACTTCAAAATATTCCACCGCAACATCCTTCTTCTCCTCTTCTGTCCTGTAGGTGGCCAGTTCAGCAGTCCACTTTCCAGTTTTTTCATTGACAAACATTTGTGTAGTGCTCTTGACTTTGTTAGCCTTGGGAGTCTTTTGAACATACTTGCTGACAATGTCCTGCAATGGGATAGAGATAGGAACTAGGCTTTGTTTCTTGTTCACTAAAGTAGTTAGCCATCTTGGTGTGATACTTGTCGTTGTTGGTTGCTCAGTTGTCTTTGCAGGAGTGTCCATCATATCCAAGGTCACATCATCTAGATCAAATAGGTCTTTCCCTATCTTCTCATCTTTGGCAAGTTGATAATTCATATCCCCAAATTTATCATCCTCTAATTTGATTGTTTCTTTGTTTTCCTGAGTCATCTTCTCTTTATTTTGAGACCAGGTCTTTGATCTGGTGATTCGCTGAGGCAAAAGTACAGGAGTGGACTCTGCAACAGATTTCTTCCCGGAACCCTTAATCTACTGCTTACCTGATGAACCTGCATTATCAATTGGTTTATGAGGATTAGAAACAGGGAAGAGGAATATAAAGGTGAATATTTAACTTCAATTGACTTAGGACTAGACTATTTTCTTCTTGCATGCAGCCATTTGTCAGTTAATTGAAGCACATGTTGTGTTATGTGTTTAATATCATTTTCTTCTTCCATTGAACAATCAATATCATATTCTTCATTTCACAAGGGTCTTTTGAAATTGGGTTCAACTAAGTTTGAACCATCATCTGTCACACCTTCTACATTGAACTGCAACCTCATGGATAGAATATGAGATATGCAGAGTTGATTGTGATCTCTCTCCTTAACCTGGGACTCATCACGATAATCCTCCCAGAAATCTTCTAGATGGGGAACTGGGAACATATGGGACCTAAGTCCTAGACTCCCACTGGCAAAGTTTTTGTTGTCAAAACCTATTCTCTCTGTATAATATTTGAAATCAAAATGACTCAGATCAATCCCTATGCTTATTGCATCTTCAGTGGAAAACATGAGAATTTACCTAGCTGCAATGGGAAAACTTTCTCCCATTCCTCTTCAGGAAGAAATCATTTGAGTACAGTGGAAAGCTGCCTACAAACTTCTGCAATAATAAAGTAGTCAAAAGCATACCTAGGTAACCTTGTAGGAGGATCTTCAAAACCACTGACCCTAACATAAGTGAATCTAGGGAACTGAGTGTAGAAGATCCTATATTTGGTTATAAATCCCTAAGCTTTAGAACTCATTCTTCTGGCAGAATCCCTGGTCAACTCAAAACAGAGTTTGCCCATAAAAGTGTCATGCACTCTCCTATAGTTCTGAGTTATATTATCTTTGTGAAGAATGGGGAAATACTCATAAACACACATGCCATCAGACCAAGGTTCATGAATCATCCCATCCCATCATCTATATCAGGCTAAACAGTACATCAGATAAGAAGACATGAAGAAACTACACCCAGTGAGTTTTGAATTGTTAATTTGCTCCCTCATGGAACTACTAATCAATTCAGCCCAATGTAGTATATGTTTTCCTTCTAAAACAATTTGAATATAACAAAACAACCAATCTAAGAAGAAATAAGATTGTAGTGACCCTCTAGCTTTCCGCAACATCACCATGACATCACTAATATATGGGTGCCCATGACTTATGTTAAACTTCTTGGGCAAACGGGAACCTCCCCTCTGTAGGTTCAATAACCAATGCTTGGCCATGGAAGTGCGATTTTCATCCATATTTACTTTGAATTTAATGAGGGATTGTGCAAGAGAGAAAGCAGAAAAGGTTTGATCTGGAATTTGGAAAGCTAGAGAAACAATTTCCCCATTTATAGCCAACAAGACACTACCATCCTTTTTTATAATTGACTCAGTCCACTGGTCATAGTTACGAACACACTCATGAACTAGCTCAGGGCAAATTACTGCAGGAGGGAAAGAAGCAGCTACGCACAGTCTGCTATGCAGGATTTCCAAAGCAGAGACATTCTTTTCTAAGGACCTGGAGAGTCTATCAGAAATTCCTTCTATATCATACCCTCCTGAATCAATGTCTGTTATAATGGGACTTTCGCAAAATAGACTAGAAATGCTTCCAAACAAGTGAAAGGCAAACTTCATACTTGTAAAAACAAACTGATAACTACCACATAATCCTTTGTATATTTCACAAGCTTAAATTAAAACACTATAGGGGATGCAACCCGACTCACCTTGTTCCTGTAGAAACCTCTGCACACTGGAGCTCCGAAACCCTTACCTTCAGTCCACCCGTATACAGAAAACGACAACATTTCAAAAAGAATGAACACAAAGAAGGGTTTAAATAGAAATTATGAAGGATTTGATCATTAATTACCCATCTTTAAGGCAATAAAGGCTAAGGGAATTAAATGATAGTTTACGCATGCAATTAATTAATGTCACTCGCGTAAACTTTCATGCCGTACAGATTTATAATTGAATTTGATAGCTTGGACGCACTTAATCGCCACCACTATTCTTCTGCATTAAATTCTCTTTTTTCGTAGGACCCACCACTGAGTTATGATAAATTCTCTTTTTTTTGCCCCATGTCACTTTTTCAAAATCCTTGAACACTCTTGAACATGTATGAACTAAGTTCAAGGTTGTTCAAATGTGTTCGATACTGTTCAAACTTATTCCCGCTTGATCATCTGACCTAATCCTTAGATCGAATATTCCATGCTGACATAACTGATTTCTATCTTTGAAAAGTCAAATTTTTGGTACACCGCAACCATGAGACTTTTTCTGCCAGTTTTACACATTTGCCATTCCTTACAATAACATGAACTACTTGAACACTCTTGAACATGGATGAACTAAGTTCGAGGTTGTTCAAGGGTGTTCAAGGTTGTTCAAACCTGTTCAATAAAAGTGTTAGCACATAATATTTTGTTTTTCAAAACATGCCAGACCATAAGGTTGAAACTTTTAGTGAGTAGTTGGACATGATGAACTTAAGCAACTTTGAGACTCTCAAAAGTACCATGGCGACTCGGGAAATCACTAAAAGAAAAAGGATGAGTACCAGACTTGGACTAATAGAATTCTATTAATAGGGTTTTCAATAAATACTTTACAAGATTCTTCCTTACTGTTCTTTGTAGCTGAAGTACACGATACTTTAAAAAGCTTTATCTATCTGAGTGCAGGTTGAGTAGAAAACTTATTAGGCTTCCATGAACTCTGATCTTTGTGAATAAGCTTAATTAAACCAAAATTTATGGATTCCTTTCTGGAACATGAGGAAAAGCATGAGTGCAAGTGTGATAGAGATGTTCTTCTTTTAAATCCCTACACAAAAATTGATCTAATTACAAATACAGTTCTCCAATGTAATGCTCTTGAAAGCCTAGTCTTGTAGCATATTTCTAGCCAAATCTTCGCTCTGCAAAGAACTAACAATAGTTGAAGAACATCTGTGATTTAAATAATGAGATGTAGGAAACTTTTATAGATTTTTTGAAGGTTTAGGGCATGTGGAGGGGGGGGGGGCATTAGACTACTAGGGTTAGTGTTAGTGTCTTGATTTTAAAAATGTCTTCATTTACATATTTTTAAATGCTAAATGTGGTGGCTTCAAGTTTCCCACACAGATAAGAGACATAGCTGCGTTTTCTGATGGTCTTGGGGACATCTCAATGTCACCTCAAGATCATGAAGTATTTCACTGTTGTATCACTATCTCTTAAACATCCTCATCTACAGAGATGAATTTTTCTTTTTTGGTGAGGAGGGGAAGCATCACCATTGAACATAGCATATAAGTCTAAATAAGGTAGTTTCAAGATTCCATTTAATGTTTGGGACTCAATGAGGTTTGGAAGATGCAGTAGCACAAATTATGGAATTTTTGTATGATGTTTATGGTAAGGAAGAAAATTTTGACCCAAAAATAGTGGCATAAACACATGTCAATAGACTGCTTAGGTTATACTCTCATGAAGGATCCTGAGGTATTAGGAAGATCTTGGAAATAAAGTATCTCGACACTTTGTAATGTCTCCTGCTAGGGACTGCCTGTTTAATATGCATTATTATACTTTATTATGCAATATTATGTCTTAATTAAATTACCCATTTCTTATTTTTTAATCCCATCTGCCCCCTTTGCTCAAATGAGCCTTCTTCCCTTTATATCTTTTAATACCTTTCTTTGTAATCATCAACACTTGTTTGGGCTTGTGAGGGGCTTAATGACGGGCTTGTGATCATTACCAATTAGAACTCCTAGTTGTATTTCAGTAATTAATATACGCTCTAGGTGTTTGTAAACTGATTGAATTCTTAATGCAAAGAGGCTAACAAATTAATGAGATACATACATATGTGGTTTCAGTAACTATTGTACGCTCTATATTTGTGCCAAAGTAGTGTTCGCCTGAGAAGGCAGTGCACAAATGGGTAAACAAATAAGAAAAGTAAATTATTTTTATAGAATGGATATTCATTCCAATGATGTGGATTGTCATGATTAGATTCACATAAGAAGGAGAGCCTTCTTTCATCTAGCTAGTATCATAAGGTTGAAAGGAAGCTTGACAGATACGATACACTTGAAGTTAGAAGAAGAACTTGTGATGTTCCTCTACACCCTTGGCCACAATCTGAGGAACTGTAAGATTTCCCACAACTTTGGGCACTCAGGAGAGATAGATAGTTGATACTTCCACAAGGTGTTGAGGGCTATCTTAGCACTCCACAAGGATTACTTTATACCACCTAGTCCAAACACTCCTCCTGAAATTAGTGGGAAGGATCGTTTCGATCTGTTCTTCAAGGTAATTCTTGTGTTGTTACAAATTTCTTGTATGAATTTTTATCCTTATCATATTATTGGCTGATCATACAATTGATGATTGTATCATATCATATAGGATTGTGTTGGAGCTATCAATGGAACCCATATACCAGTCACCGTCGATGTCGACATGCAGGGTAAATAGCATGATAAAAAGGCAACTTGTCGCAAAATGTTATGGGTGTGTGTTCCTTTGATTATAAGTTTTAGTACTGCCTCACTAGTTGGGAAGGGTCTATTATGGATAGTTGTGTTCTAGCTTCAGCTCTTTCAAGAGCAAATTCACTTGTTGTTCCCCCTGGTAAGCCAAATTATAGTTTAATATACTCAAGGGTACAATCAATGTTTCAAGTTTTAACAATCTACTTTATTTATGTAGGAAAATATTTTCTAGTGGATGTTGGATATCCCAATCCACCTGGATTTATCACTCCTTATCGGTGTACACGCTCCCACCTAAAGGAGTATTCAAGAGAAAATCCAATAAACTCTTGACAGGAGTTGTTCAACCACCGATACTCCTCTCTTAGAAATGCAATAGAGCGTACATTTAGTACTCTCAAGCAACATTTTCCAATCCTGAGGCATGCCACATCTTATTCTATCATGACACAAGTCCATATTGCATTAGCATGTTGCATACTATACAAATTTGTTATGATACAGGAAGACATTGCATCAGAAATTTCTATCGAAGAGGAAGATGATCATGATGGGATAGATGTACCAATTCTTGAGACGTATGGGTTGTATCAACATGATAGAGTCTAGTAGGCACAGTTTTGAGATGATATAGCAAGTAGAATATGGGAAGACTATAGATACCAAGAATAGTTGTACTTTTATGG
Source organism: Thuja plicata (assembly GCA_018584345.1). Lineage (NCBI taxonomy): Eukaryota > Viridiplantae > Streptophyta > Pinopsida > Cupressales > Cupressaceae > Thuja > Thuja plicata. The sequence goes on along the minus strand of MU223182.1, from coordinate 2,126,807 downwards.
GTCAATGTGTTTTATTTGAGTAAACTGATGTATGCAAATACTTTGATATACATGATAGTTTCCTTTTTATTTTTTTTGTATTTGGAAGTATTGGACATGTTGGTTTTTTATTTACTATATTATACCGATGTATGCGGACATAACGATACAATGATATGTCCATAAATATGTTCCATGTGATATGTTTATACCACTAACAATAATATGTTTATACCATTAGCAACAATATGTACATTGTGAACAGTTGATCTAAACCATGACATACACATAACTAATGATGAGCATGGAAGAAACTAGTAACATGAGCCAGATATCTTCTTCCTCAAAGAAGGTAATGTGAACAAAAGAGATGGAACGCAAGTTTCTAGACTTGCTCCATGAGAAAGTATAACTTGGAATAAAAGGTGACGGGGATTCAAAAAAGAAGCGTGGACCTCCATTGAGAGGAGGTTCAATGCAGATATACACCTCAATCTAAAAAAAGACAATTTCAAAAACAAGTTGAAAACATGGAAGCTTGCATATAGAATGATGAAAGAGTTGAGAAATACAAGTGGTTTCACTTGGAATGAGGCAACTCAATGCATGGATGTTGAGGACAGTGTGTGGGATGAGCTTCTAAAGGTAGGGTGGTCTTTCAACTATTTTGATTGAAATAATATTGCCATCTTATAAAGTTAATAATGAAAGACAAATTACCTAATCCATTTATTTATGCCAACATGCAGAGAAGAGAATTCAAAAATGACAAAGTGTATAAGAGGCACCCCTTCCAATACTTCAATGAATTGGGTGTAATTGTGGGTAGTGACATTGCTGAAGGTAATGCAACTATGATGACCCATGAGACTGAAGAAGGGAACCCTATGTAAGAGGCATTCGATGTGCATGATGAGGAGGATATTGGTTTCAGTATACAACTTGATAATGCTAGTGATTTGGACGAAGAACTTTATCATTCTAATTATTCCACTACAAGTGGTAGAGGAACTCCTACATCATCATCATCAAGGATGGGAAAGAGGAGGAAGGCAAGTGTGGTCAGTTCCTTGGATGTCATCTATGAAACAATCAAGAAAATAAAAGATGGTCATGACAACGTTCACCTTCACAAAATGGATAAATCTAATGGTGATAATTTTTTGATTAGTGCGTATACCACTCTCAAATCTATCCCTGAATTTATTTGAGGTGTTTTCATGAGGGTATACGACACCTTCATGGTTCAACGTGAAAGAGACAAAGGGTTCTTGGTGATGAACAAGGAGCAGAGAGTGGAGTGGATTGTAATAACATTTGGTGGATTGTAGTTATTTTATATCACTTAGAAGACTTCAAATTTGATCATAGTTCACATACGCGGATACAACTATGTTTTGGTTGATGATTTTTATACTGATACTTAGTGTTTTTGTTACTGCACTTTCCTCAGCACCTTGCTCGATTCAATTTTTTTCTGACTGATGTATCTTGGACTTAAAAATGTAATCTCTGCATCTTTTTAACACATGAATGTTAAAGAACATCAGAATGTTTCTTTGCATCTTTTGACATCACTTAAACACACTTCAAAACACACTGATCTTTGAGCTCTTAAAACTATGTATCTTTCTATTAAAGACTTCAATGATTCTGTGAGAATCTTTTGGATCTGATGATGGATGCACAAATTTAGTGCCAAATAACTATGACATTAACCATAATTTATTTTTTGTATTTAGTCTTTTGAGAGGTCTTTGAAACATTTTCTTCTGTTATAACTTACCCTTTTCATGAGATCTCTCAGAAGTTGATAATGGATGCATGATAAAATAGCTTTGATCGGTACCAAAAAATATCTTATGTCTTTGAATTCCATGCTTTTTAATTTCCACCCAAGATTCCTGAGTAAGATTATGTGATGACTAGGTTGTGGGCCCTTGTCACCTGTACAAGACTGGTGGTTGGATGGATCTACCTATTACTATTCCTAAATTTGTGGTGAAATTTACTAGTGGGATTATCAATAGCCAATTGGTTAACAACATAAGCATAGCTACTGTTGAAGCAAATATGATTGGACAGTTCAAAAGGAATGGACACCATAACCATGGGATCAACACTTCTACCATATCGGATTTCCTAGAGAGACAGAACATCCTCATCTTTAAGTAGATCCATAAATCTCACCAGTCCACATAGCTTATTCATTCTACAAAAAACAAAAGAGTCATTAGTACTCAGTATACTAAATAGAGAAGGCCAAACAAGAAAGGTGTTACTTAGAAATGAGGAACACCTTTTCCACCAAATAAGAGAATCCATCCAACCTTTAAGGTCCAACACTAAGATGATAATTGGAACCATTCAAGCATCATTCGACATAACTACCTCCCTAGAATAGAAACACCAAAGAAAACTAGACCAACAAAAAGAAAGCTCCCATTACCACACTCTCCAACACAATGAAGAGTCCTCATTACTATGATATGTAAAGATATAAAGCCTATAAAGATAAATTCTAGGGCCCACCAACATAAGTTTGAGGCTGACTCCCATAAAATATAGTCCCTTTCCTTTAACAAGCATCCCCTTGTGATCCCATATCCAACTCCCATAAAGAGCACACACCTAGAGAGCCTTAGGAGAACCCGCAATAACAAGCACTCGAACATGGATATTGTAAAAAAATAGTAACCATACATAAGATAGAGGAACAAGGCAAAATAACACATCCTTTTCAATAATGACCAAATGACAAAGGAAAAAGAGATGAGACAAGCAACCACCAAGATACTAGCCATAGTATTCCCAACCCACAAAAAGTTGCAAGAAGAGCTTCAATAGGGTTGAAAAATACCCCAAATAAAAGAAGGATAAACAAGGTATTTGTAACCAAGAATACCCTTCAAACAAGATTCCAAAATAGATCCCAAATAGAGAACCCAAGCCAGCTTCCAGAGATCACAATGTCTAGCCTAAGATATCTCTCATCAATCACCATGATATTCATTTACAGACGATTAACACCCCTAAAAAAATACATATATGGTCATTCAAAGGGAAAAAATCCTCCCCAAAAATGTTTCATAGGATAGCCACCATAGGTGATCCCAAAATGTAGACCTGACATCCAATAAAAATTCTTAGTGAAGCATCAACCTGTTGGTGTTTAAAATTGTTACGCTTTGAGAAGCAACCAATATTTCTTAAGACTAATATTAGGAGTGGTTAGTTCTAAGTGTGAAAGCTCTGTAAGATAATTGGACCAACTATAGGGACAAGAATACCTTATGTACTTCTAGCTTTGAAAAACCAAAGCTGGTACACCTAATCCAGATTAACTCAACTCTTTACAATACCTTATACTTCTCGATTTGAACAACAAATAAATGGTAAGTAAGTGATAATGCCAACCTAGCATTCATTGAATCTCCACTACCACTGGTGGAATAACAACAACAACTGTAAATGTAAATAATTTTGGTAATGAGTTTGATTAAATTTAGGGACAGAATATAGCCAAGCCACCCAGACATGTACCTTGAAAAAATATACTTGCTTTAGATCAGTGCCTTATCCATTGGGCAAAATCCTAAATATAATATTGAAACTGAAACAACCTCTTGGCATAGATTCAAAGCCATAAACATAACATCTCTCATATTACACACTACAAGATCTTTAAGTAGATAATCCAGTAGAATCAATGTAATATTCAAAGCATTTTAACTTGATCTAAGATCAAAGACTTATGGAATACACATATGCATAAGAAAGACTTATACAGTAAGCCAGAAAACTTACAATTAAATAGACAACACATGAGATAGAATTAAAATCTAAGACAAATCATATTAAGTATGATAAAAATCTTGTTTTTGCAACAACATGACAAGGAAATACAAAATAAGACAATATGTAAAAGATCACAAACTTTCTGTTCTATCTCAATACAAACTGAAGTACATCTTCTATATCCTAGGCTAGAAATAAAATACAAGCCTAATGCTTTACAATATTTCTCCCAATTCTCCAGCCCTTAATAAATGGTTTTGAATATTATTTTATAGGAACAAGAATGCTACAAGCTTCAGACCATTTAGGGTTAGGGTTTACAACCAGTCATGTCAAGTATTTAAGACATTCAATTCTGTGATCAAGTTGAAAACCTATCTCTTTCCTCTTCCCAGCGCAAATTCGGTTTGGAAATTAGCCACCATAGTCCATGGATGTGAGTGCGGTACTTTGAAGTTGAAGAAATTCCTAGCCTTGACACGGAGAGTAGCTCAAGATAAATGCAGAAAAGACCAGGCGCCTCTAAAAGCATTTATCCCTTGATCTAGAAACCCCATCTGTAAAATCTGGATATGAATACATCTCGACATATCAGATTTCAATCCTGACATTGTTTAACAGTTGTGCATAATTGATCCATAGATCAGATCTTTTCATTAATGGCTTTGAGAGAAATATCTAAGTTCACCACCCTGAAACCCTCTGAGTCAAAAATTTAAATATTCAAATTATAGTTATAACTGTCACAAGTGGCGTGGAATAGGAGTTTGGATGGTCAAGATCAAGCCTTATCTTAAGTTTATAACACAGTCGTGGATTTCCTCTAAGTTATCCAGGCATTCATATCAAAACTAGACACGTGTCACATGAGCACATTGCCTTGAAAACTAGATCTCGATGATATTTTCTCTGAGTCAAAACTCCCACCGCACAATCTATCAAGACTTGCCTGCTTTTTAATTTATCTTCATCCTTAGCCTTTAACTGGTCTTTAATATGCACTTTAACTCTGATTAGCAGATCTCTTCTTATCTCCAAGTCGCTAGATGATCTTACTAACTTTGGTTCCATCCTGAGATCATGCACACACCACATGATCAAGATTAGATCAACGATCAATGCCATATCTCGTAATGAAACAAAATATTTGACCTTCATTTAGTGATCACATGCAACCTGTACATAAAAACTATATCAATGACCCTCACTAGATCTTGGGCAACTTCACTTGAAATTTACCCTGACTTAGGTTCATCTGGAGATTGTGTGATAGAATAGATCTCTGAGTCTTTTAATGTTTTACTTAATCGGAGTCTGATTTAGAGATCACGCGGCAACCACAAGATCTTTTCCTTAATCAATGGTCCAGATCATATCCATACAACCTAACTTGGCTCAGAACTTAGCCAAAATTGACTCAAGGTTTATCTAAAGATTGTGCGAACACATAATCTTTAAGTCACTAGATAATTTTCTTAACCATAAGTATGTTCAGAGATCACACGCACACCATTGATCTTGATATCCATCAACGACCAAAGCTGAATCTCTGAATATACTTGTACTTGCCCATTTCATTTCAAGACTTAGCGATATCCATAAGATCAACATTGAATCGACGGCCTGGGTGTAATTGCCAGATGAAAATAGCATATTCTATTCTATTTAGAGATTAGGAGATAAAGAGTCGCGCTAAGTCGCTAGAAGAAAATGAATATTTGATCTCGGTTAAGCGACTAAGGGATCGACCAAACATGACAAAGCGTACATGACTTAAAAGATTTCTTAAGCGACTTGGAAAAGTAACATGAAATTAAAACATGTCATGCAAGAAATATCAGGGTTTAGGAAATATGTCAAGGATTGTGCACAAAGACTTAGGATGTTCAGGCGAGAGACCTAAAAAAAATTTCAAATATAGGAAGAAAGAGATCGGAATCATGAAATTTTTTACAAGCGCTAACATTGGCTCCATCTGGGGATGCATGCCTCTCGCAGGCATGACAAGGATTCAAGATTTTTGGGAGAAGTAGAACACAAGAAAGGATAGGAAACTAACCTAAAATAGGAAAACTCAAAAAGAAAATATATACAGACAAACCTATTCATGGATCTTTTATACTTCACGAAAAGCAGAACTTCAGGAATTGCCCATGAACCGACAATTCCATAATATTTCCAGTCAAGTCCTTTAAAATGTAAGAATCAAAACCCAGCTCTGTCTAGGGATGCATGCCTCTCACAGAGTTTGTATATGTAGGATTGGCCATCTAACAATACAGATAGTAATGGGAAGAATGAGTGGGATATGAGATGGTTTCTCACCGAATGTGGGGAATAAGGGCGTAGAGCATGGATTTCCCTGCGTTTTCTTATTTAACGGTGTATTTTCACACCACCATTAAGTTCATGGCTATTGTTCTTCCCCATCTTCTATCTGATGCTATAGATGTTTCATTGTATTTTTGTATAAATTCATAATATCAACATAAATGAAACTTTTTCATTTTGTACTGATAGAAAATAGTCATGTTGTTATATGAATGTTGATATCTGTCTCCAATACTGAATTTGGTTGCTTCAATAGTATGAATGAACAAAAATTTATTTGGTACAGTGGTGATGGCTATGATAAATGTCCCTATGTGTGACTGTTGTGATGGAGTGTGTTGCGTGTTGAGGACATCACACACAAACACTAATCCGGAGCATAAATTTTGGACTTGCATAAATAAGAAAAAGGTTGTTAATAGCACTATATTTAATGTTTACAAAGAATAAATATTAATCATTATAGCAATACTAAATTAGATTTATATTTTAGTATGGCGGTGGATGTGACTACTTTCAATGGGCCGATGACGCCCCATCTTTGTCTACATCATCTGCACCATCTACACATATACCTGTTGTGGATGATGAGTGCAAGTCTTGCAAGGCGCTTGAGACAACTATTACTCCCAAAGTGCGTCAATGGAAAAAGCGGAGGCTACCTATAAATTCGATGTCATGTTTCTATGATGTTTTCTTTGTGCAACAATCGTACTACTTTGTTGGGTCATTATGCAGAAATGTTATATATATACTGTGATGTGGACTATAAGACTTGTTTATATTTTGATGTGATATCGAGCAATGCAATGATTATTTTCTTATTATTTGTTTTCTTATGATAATCTATAAAATTATAAAAAAGTTAAGTTTACTATTCAAAATATAAGTGAAAAAAAAAACTTAAATTTCAAAAAATTAATCTTGTTTATGATATACTATATAAAAATATAAATTAATAAAATTAAATATTAATAAAAAATGGACAAAATAAATTAAACATTATTCAATAATTAAAAAAAGCTTCAATTTTTTTTGCCAAGTTCCAAGTCCAATTCAAAATGTAGAACCAAACACAGAAATAGATAATCTAATTCCAATTCCAATTTGAAATTGTAGAACCAAATACAGAAATAGGAATTTCTGAGTTCAAATTCTAATTTTGAAATTAGCAACCAAAGGCAGAAGATGGATTGTCTCAGTCATCTTTCGGGTCAACCATATGGTTTAAACAATCTTCCGAATAAACAAAACTAGAATTTCAAAGCCTTACTTTGAGATAATCAGGTTTTGAGTCAAATTCTAATTCCTCAACCAAACAAGGCCTTAAGGATAATGTAGAGGTTTACTCCTGCGCACAGGTTTTTTTCATCATGGTGTTTGATAAAAAACAAGAATCATAATTCATCCTCTATGAATGATGGTGTTAGGGACAAAGTTTGTTTCTCCTCAAACTCAGGTATCTACATTTCAACCTTCTCAAGGAATCCTTCGCAGTGAAACCTATTTGGGTCCGTCATCCAAACCTCCCACTTCAATTTTGGTTTGAGGACTACATCAAAGCTATTAGGGGCTCTTTGGGTAATTTTTTGGTTATTAGTTCATATACATCCCACTTCACTCATACTACAAGTGCTTTGAATCTAAGACCAAGGTTGAGAATCAATCTTGGTGATTTGCAGTTCTTCCACAATATTACACAATGGATGCTCTTTCTAACACTCATGGGAAGGGTTCTGAGTCCCCATAGGACAGGATGGTTTCCTCCTCACAGGAATCTTTCGGGCAGAGTGAATGTAATTTGCATTCTTTTTTAGAGGATACTTATCAGTTATGTGTTATGTAGTTGTGAAATGTTCATATAAGAAAACTCTTTCTAGAAAAGTTAACATTTACGAACCTTTAGATTCTCAACCAATGCATATTGGTATAGAGGATGTAGTGGCCAACAAAGATGGAAAAAACAAACAAATTCATGGATTTGTGGAGGAAAATAACTCCCTTACAGTTGTAGATCAAAACACTATGGTCTCTCCTCAGTTTGAACATGGTTAGACAATGTTCAAAAGAAATAAATTCCCTTGCCAAAAGCACCAAATGCTTCTTAAGTCAACCTGAAAAGAAAATACAATAATTTAATGTTTGTTGTCTTGGTAGTAGGATATGTTGATGTTGTATTGTCTTTTTTTTCACCCTTTAGTTAAGGGCATGTATTGATGTAGCTTGTGTTTTCGATAGTGGCATTAGAAACCAATAGGCTTTATGGTTGATGCAAACTTTTATTTTTAAAATTTATACATTTTTCACATCCTCAATTGTGCATTATCTAGCCAAAAAATGTAAAGATAAATATTAAATTAAATGTTATAAAATATAAAAATATAAAATGTAATGTAAATTGTATATTGTAAAGCTTGCTTGAATTTTAAGTGTAGTGAAGTTGAACTCCCTTGTAAAAAGTGGAAAATTGAGGCCAAAAGTCATTCGAAAACGTGCAAATTATAATTCTCCACTTCAATCTCACACTGTAATTATTTTTTTGTTTGTCTTGTCTTTTCAATATTTGAATGTTGTAATGATTGATAAATTTTATAAATCTTTATAATTTGTCGAATTACAAACTTCATTTTTTTCTCAATTGAAATTTCTTATATATTAACTTTATGATATTGAGAAAAAATTCAAATATAGAGAGTAAGAATACAATAGACCTAAGATAATGTGCAATGATAAATACTCTCATAATTTATCTACGATGCTCTTATATATTGAACACAAAAATTCATTGTCAACCTAAAATGTAACATGGAAAAGCGCAAGGGTGTGCAATTTTTTCATTAGAACCTTATAATTTAAATATGTTGCAGTTATAGATGGGGGCTCTAGAGAAGAATTGTTTAACCATGTAGGATTAGATGTATAAACCACTTTATCATCTAAAAATATGATCATAACATGATAGGAAAACATATAAATTTGTTCAATCAATAATCTGATAAGTTACATGTTGTTATAATAAGACATTGTATCACATGGTGGCCTACATATATGCCTCAATTGATGACTTAGGGCCCAAAAATAGAACAATTACAAAGATCCACCCTACCATAGGGCTTACATAATGAAAACATTCCACAACCCACCCTCAAGACATTCTCACCAGCCAATCATTTGTAGCATGTTCATTTCTCAAGACTCATCCTTGTTTTGGGTTTTGGCCTAGTCCACACACTTTACTTCCACAATCCTCTTATTCTCCATGCTATTATCTTATTAGTTATGCTAATATTTTAATCTTCTTTTCATACTCTCTTGTCTTCATTATAATTTTTTTTCTTTGTTCTCTTTCACTATTTCATCTCTACCATCTTCACTATCTCGCTATTACCTTTTCATTGTTTTCCTCTCACTCCTTTTTTCTTATAAATTCTTTCTTGTTATTGAAACGATCTCCAATCACCTCTATATAGCATCCACAAGGTCCCCAAATCATTTTTTTCATCTACAAGGTGATGCATAACTATAGTCCACATGAAACATGTAGTCGGTCACACCATGGCCCCCAAATCATATGTGATAATGTAGGAATAAATATTCATCATGTGTCTATTAATGTAAGATCTATATCTAATTTATCTCCACATATACCCCTTTGTTGGTGCACATCCCCAGATTTTTTAATCAAACTCCCAAACTTCAGAATAGGTATCCATCATTAAAACCAAATCTTCTAAAATTCAAATACAACATACCTCTTGTCCTCCTATGCATAACCTCCAAACTATGTGACTATATAATCAATTATGGTGAATTGTGGTAGTCTCTAATGGGTTTTCTGGTAACCTGTAACAAAAAAAAAATAATAAAATATAATAGCCATCAAAATAAGATGAATCCCTTATCTTTTAGATGCACACAAAATAGACTCTTAGAATGAACTTAAAATTGACCCTCTCACTTGGTCCAACCATCCTTCTAGTTGTCTCATGTGTAGTACTCTTCATGCATATTAACTTGATTTGATGATTTGGTTACAAATCCTTGCGATTACCTCAATGATTAGTGATATATTTGAGTCATATTTACAATACAACTCTTTATATATGTTCAATCATGATCCTCGCACAAATAGTTACACTACCTCATTGGTGGATGATTTTTAAAATAGTTTCTCTGCAAGTTTTCCCAGGTCAATAATCTACTTGCAAGGTTGCATCTACCTTATAGTTAGAACTCGACTGAGAACACTTGCAAGATGCCTCAAATGGAAACTCATGCTGATACCACTTGATACAAACACAAATTCAGGGTCTAGGGAAAGAATTACATAATTTCTAGCCATAGAAATATGATTCACTTTTTCATCTAAGCATAATGGCTCAACATGTTAGGAAAATATATTAATATATTGATTCAATATTTTAATACGTTTTTTATTAAGGTAAAAATAGGTTTTGAAAGGACCCCGAAACCTTTTACAAAAGAATACTAGAGATCAGCATCATAAGCCCATTACAAACATAGAAAGCCTGCTACGAACAAAAAGTAGGACCCCGACAAACTCCCAAGACCGAAAAAAGGAAAGTAAAGAATTGCCAAAAAAATGCATAGTTTCCAACACAAATTCTAGCACAACGTCCAGCAAACTTTCCATAACAGAAAAAATAAACTACATCATACTTTGGTAGGCTTCCCCCGCCTCGTTCTGCATTTCTTCCATCTTTTCAATGGACTCCTTCAGCTCTTTCATCTCTTTAGGAATCTCTGGGACTTTCCTTTTAATGCCACTTCGGGTTCTTGACCCTGGGCCCGAGCTCCCTGCCTTGTCATCAATGGTAATTGTAGTATTTTCCAGCAAGGTTCTTTCCAGGTAAGCATATAACACTTTTAGGTTCTGAATAGAAACTTGAAGCCCTACATTACTGTGTTTGAGAATGATACTTATCATGTGCCCATTGTGAATGATTTGCTTTTTCATATCTTGCATCTTTTCTTCCACAAGAGTGTTGACTCTAGCAGTGAACTCCTCATCATTGTTATTGTTTTTAACCTTAATCAGAAGGTCCTTCTCCATTTCATCAAGCTTGGATTTGAAAGGCTCCATAGCTTCCTACATCTCAGTCAGGTGCTGCTTCATTGTCTTCATCTCCTCAGTGAGCCAGTTCTCCATACTCGCCCCGTGGTCCTCTTTGCTTTTAGGAATTCTATCATCGATATCAAATCCTACCATTTCAGGATCCATGCTTTGTTTCTTCTTATTCCAGTTACATCATGCCATAATATAACATTGTATCATATAATAGATTATATATTTTCCTCAGCTAAAGACTTTGTGCACATCAATGTAACTATGATAATAGATCTCCACCCTACTAGAAGTATTACACAAAATGCAAGCATTATACAATGCACCCTCGATCCTTTTGCACAAGCCACACATTTGTAATATGATCATTCTCCAAGACTCATCCTTATTTTGGTTCTTCTAACTAATCCACACACTCTCCTTTTACAACCATCTTAATTTTAATAAGTTACATCATGCCATAAGATAACATTGTATCACATAATATATTATATATTTGCCTCAACTAAAAACTTTGTGCACATCAATGTAACTATGGAAATAGATCTCCAGCCTACTAGAAGTATTACACAGAATGCAAGCATTATACAATACACCCTCAATCCTTTTGCACAAGCCACACATTTGTAATATGATTATTTTGCAAGACTCATCCTTATTTTGGTTCTTCTAACTAATTCACACACTCTCCTTTTACAACCCTCTTATTCTCCATACTAATACCTTGTGAGTTCCACCACTCCTCTAACCCTCATCACATATTCTATTGTCTTCATTTTGAACTTTCTTCCTCCTTTCTCTTTCTCATCCATTTTTACCATATTCATTACCACACTATTTCTAGCTTTGTTGCCTTCATCTTCCTCTATTTTCATCTAACTTATTCCTTTCCCTTGAAACAATATTGAATTATCCTTATATAGCATCCACAAGCTTTCCAAATCATCTATGTTGGCTACAAGGTGTCACATAATTCTAGGCCACATGAAATGTGTAGTTGGTCACACCTTGGCCCAAAATCATATGTGGTGATGTGGGAATGAATATTCATCATGCATTTCTTAACAAAAGATCTCTTAGACCTAATTTATTTTCACATGAACGGTCTTTCTATTGCTTATCTCCAAATTTCCATATCAAACTTCTAAATTTCATCATAGGTACCTTGGAACATAGGATTACTTGGTATTGTATTTACTCATTCATCTATTAATTAATACAGAAATAGGTTTCTAACCCCAGCTGTCTAATATTCATAATCGACACTTTTTAGACAATCTCGGCTTTAACTGTTATAGGATCATTGTCCTTTCCCATTCTTTAACCTCCAAACCGCTGTCGATTCCCCTTCGTATGCCTCGAAATGTCTCCTATATTAATCCTTATAGGGGCTATCTTAGGATAGTGGGCTCCTAAGATCTAAAATCAGAATGATAACACCCATCAAACTTGGAGGCCCGAAGATCCAAATTGCCTTTGATAAACCTATTTCAGGGATAAGGATAAAAAATGTGACCCTTTCGTCTCACAACCTTGTCATTAGGGCGGTCCTTAGAATCTTAGGTAGAGAATGCCTCAATAATCTAGATAAGCACCGAGTTAATTCTGATATCCCTGCAATGTTCATAGCTTCGGCCCTCCAAGCTGGCACCGACAAAATCCCGCTGGGGATTCTATGTAGAAGATTGTTCAAAATATCCTACCTGGGAAATTTAGATAAAGTCTTGGCTAACATTAGGGAGGATTTAACAATCCCAAAACTAGGCTTTTATGATAAATCAATGGTTGGAGGGTGGCCTATACCTACTTTCCCAGTGTTACAAATTGATGATTTGGAGCTCTTTGTGGCTTGGACTCCTACCATTAGGAGAAATTTAAATTTCCTTTATAACTTCTTTCATATTAAACTCCCAAAAGGGGCGGACTAGATTGATTCCTTCATTCTGGAAGATCAGGTTGGGAACTGGGAAATAGATTCAGAACTCAACACTAATATTGATATTCCATTTTCCAGAAGACTTCTCAATGTGGAATATGATTCACTGTCGATGAATGAATAAAATTGTTTTGGGTATGCATCTTCTTTGTTACTTATTTTGACCATGGATTGTAGCTGCTTAATTTAAGGTCTCCAAGATATAATTTAGATAATTTTTAGGAAAGTATGTAATTTGACAGTTTTGCCCGTTCTGGCTCTAGATTATTCACCCCCAATAAGTATTCAATTTTTATAGCATTTCTAAAATATATGGTAGCCTGGGTCCTATTCCTTGAAGTTTTGAAGCCGCCTTTTGACTACCTATTTCACTGTATCGCCCTTTATCTTATATAGTAAACTTTAAATGTTACCATCTCCTTTTAATCCAAGAATGCCACTAACAGATTTTTAGCAGTATCCTCCTGACTCGCTCTAGAATATAGTAATTTTGTGAAGAGTATTTTCTATACCTATTAGTTAAGCATATTCTTATCCCATAAAGGATTTAGCCCCGTATCTTGACCCAGGGTTAGGAAGCTGGGATAAGAATCGATTCTTAACCAAGACTGTGTTTGGGACTTCGATCAAGAACAACTTATGTCTGGGGTTTGTTGACCTTTATGGCTATACATCTAGAAGGTTACCAGGGAGACTCTCTATTATTTAAAGGAAAGGTGTGGCAAATGTATGATGGCTATCCGTAAATGTTAGTAATTTTCTTTGGTTTGACAATAGATATCAAATTTTATTTATATTTATTCATATAGATATATAACTGAATTTTGCATATATTTATCTATATGTATATAAAGATATAGATAAATACACACACACACACACACATATTTATATTTATATATACTGTTATATATTTATAAATATTCTGCCACTTCATTTTTTTGCCCTAAAACTTTAGTTTCCTTGTAATAGATATTCCTTTTATGGGTATCTGAAGAAGTTAGCAATATTGTTTTCATTAAATGATTTATGGTATCTAAAGAAGTTAGTATTATTATATTCATTAAAGGATAGCAGGATTGTTTTGAGTAGTATTTCTAAGAAGCATGGGATTCTTTTTAGATTCATTCTCCTCCATCCATGTCGTCAAAAATGCTTAAATCAATATTACAAGAGATATATTGGTCATGTATGTCTTATCTTTTACCAGAACCCGGGTCCCATTATGGAAGGGAAACTCTTATAACTGATAAATATGGTTAACACTAATAATGTTCTAAGTATTGGACAGGTTTTCTCGAATCCTTTTATTGATAGGTTCTCTTCGAAAGAAACAAGTGGGAACTATGTTCGAAAGGAGAATGTTACTATCTTCAATTTCATCCCCATGATCAATGACAACCTACCCAGGATGGATGTTATGAAGTAATAGAGAATTGATATCTTCACTGAAGAAATTGTAATATTATTTAAAAAAAAAACATTTGTTCTGGTGAAGGAATGCCTTCATCTATGTTGTAAATGAGGGAATGCCCTCTTACCTGATGTACTGTAATTTGGTATTGTATTCTGGACCTCAGGTCCCGGGCTAAACTGGAGGATTTATTCTCCATTCTTTCCTACCAGTGCCCACAGAGAATGGAGTTTCTGTAAACTCAAAATTTTATTAATACAATCTATTGGCTTCGGCCTTTTACCGATCAAAAAAAAAAAACTTAGCTTGATCTTATATGAACAACCTCCATATGAATAAAATAAAATTTCAAATGAGGAACGGAGCGAGCAAGAGTGTCAGAGGGTGCACTATGATTTCTGGTTGCGGGGGAGGTGCAAAAGTGCATTTGGCCCATTGTGCTTGTTTGCAGGAGGTTTTGGGTTCTCTTTCTTGCATTTTGGAGGATTGGCAGGTGTGTGGTACTTTTGCAGGAAGTTTTCTATTTGGAGCTCTCCCTGTGTGTGTGGATTATTCCTAGGTCTTCTACTTGTCTATGTTTGGCCCTTTTTACCTTGATGGTGTTTTCAAATCCTTTTTCTCTTTTTTGGAGTGGTGGTTGTCTGTGTTGTCAATGTTGCAGCTGGGTGTGTTGAGGTAGCAGTTGGGTTCTATTTTTCCCAATCCATTGTGCTCTTTGCTCTAGTTTATGCCCCTTTACTAGCTGGTTTTTATGGGTCTAGTTATTTCCCTTTGGTGCTTCTGACTTGGAGTTCATTTGCAAATTTTGAGGCTTTGTTGGGTTTGGTATAGCGATGGTTGATGTCGGTGGTAGTGTCAGCTTTGTTGATGTTCTGGGTTAAGCACATTTTGGTGAAGGAATTTACCTGTAGGATGGTCGTAGTTTCATATGTGAATATTTTCCTATGCGCTTGATCTAGACATTGTTGTATGTCTATCTTAACCTGGCTCGAGGTGGATGTGGGTCTACTTATTTGGAAGACTTGCTTGTTGCAAAACCCATTTTGGGGTGTCTGGTCTCTTTTTGTCTATGTGGGGGCTGAGACTTGTTAGAAATTCATTGCTCTGTCATGTTTGGAGTTCTTTCTCTCTTTTTTTTTAAATTATTTTTTTTAGGGGGGCGGAGGTGAGTGAATTGATGATGTGATCTACAGGCTTAGTGTTGCACTTGGAAGAAGGGGTATGGTCCCTGTCATGGAATATAACTTGGGATGCATTCATCCTAGTTTGAAGGTCTATTTGTGTGGCCTCCTTAGATGGAGATGGTCTGTGGGACTAGTGCTTGGAAGGAATATGATGGTTGTTTCCATGTTCGATATTTCTAGAGTTGTGAAGATGTTATTGAAGTTGATAGATGAGTTCATTCTCTCATTTGTTGATAATGGTATTTTATGATTTAGCTCATTTGTTCATGTTGATAAGAGAGGTTCTTCTCTGCTATCGAACATGATTTTTTTTGGCATCCCTCGTTTGGGGTATTGGTTCGATCCCTATCTTGATTTTGGCTTTGGTGTTTTTTATGCTTATGGCTTTGTCCTTTTTGTGTGGATATAAGCTTCCCCCTTTCTAAGTAGCTCCTCTTCTACTTTTTTGTGAACAAAGATGTAATGAATCTTCAGTCTTGTGGAGAGTTGATGAGGCTTGAAATTTGGTGGTCCTTCAGGCCGGTGTTTTCCTTACTCCGTTGATTATATACAGGGATAAGTTTGAGAGAAGGATTGTTATGTTGGATGTTGTGAGCCTGGGGTTTGGTGACCTTCCTTTACTAGGCTCGTGGTGGTTGTGGTTCATGGAGGAGGTTCCTAGTTTTTGGATCCTAGTGATATAGAGGCTTTCCTTTTCATGCCAAGTGTGGTTGGCTTTTCCTTGGTTGTTGCGTATGACAAGGATACAGGTTGAGATCATACTTGTAAAAGTTAATTCATGTCAATATGGAGTTTTGTGGTCTTGGTTTGAATTATATTAGAAGGTTCTTATTTTGTATTCTCATTGGGAATGTCCATTTTATCTGGTAAGGAAAGTGTTCTCATTTCTCTTGTGGCCAGCCGTTTATTGGAAGTTTTCAATGGCTAGAACTGGTCTATGAATTTTGGTTAAAGTTTGCAGCTAGTTTTGGGGCTATTCTCTTGGCTATTATGGGAGCTTGGCACATTGTGTTTGCATCTTCTTATTATTTCATGATTATTTTTGAGGTGGAAGTATCTTTTATGGAGGTGGAGACATACTTTTTGATTGAGTCACTAGTACATTTGACCCAAAAAATCAACCAACATTCCCAACCAAGCATTAAAATGGTTTTGCTTGGTCGGTTGATAGAAGGAAAAAAATAATTTTTTTAAATCCATTCTCGTGTTGGTCGTAATTATGATTAACATCATATCTAGTTGTAATTCTGACCAACACGGGCATAACTTAAAAAAAAAAGGTTTAACCTCATTTCATTATGTTATGTTACGCTGCGAAGAGCTGAAGGAGGGCATGTGGAGTAACCAACAAAGGGCATAACACGTCGTGAAGAATTAAAGGAGGGCATGTAGAGTAACCAACAGAGGGCATAGAAGAGCAAATCCAAGATTTCTAAATCTCTCTTATTCTCAAGTACCCATCGACTCTTCTGGTCCACATGCTTTTTTTATTATAATTCTAGTTTCTATCTAAACCTTAGTTTTGAATAAATCGAATGATTTTGATATCTTCTTGGCACATTTTGTAAGGTCGTTCATGCATACCTTTCTAGACCATTTTGATGATGGTATATTAGGGTTAATTCCTCATGATTGATCATCAACAACCGCCCGCAAAGAGGCATCTTTGCGGCGATGAACAACCAGAATGGGTCGGGCAGAGAATGGTGAATCGCTAATCGGAATGAAAAAAATTACTTAAATGATTCTAATGTCTGAGAACTTCTAATAATTTATTTAGGACACCAATAAGTACATTCTCTACTCACAAATGTAGGTGAAGTCAATATTATTATAATGCCTCTAAATTATAAATATCCAAATTTTTCCCTAGGTCACAATTTTTAATTAAAACAAGTAGAGATTAAAAATACCTTTCACTTTGATTGAGATTCTGCAAACGAGTTAGGAATCATTTACAAACATAATTCATAAGATAGATCACTTTATTTAGAAATGAGCATATTAAATAGATGTTATTATTACCTAAATCATGTGGTGAATTCACAGAGCCAGTCTTGTTTGTAACATTGCAAGTGACCTTTGACATATTTAATTACTGCTCCCATGCACATGTAGTATATAAATCTTAGTTGTGCACACAATTGGAAGAGTTGCCTCATCATATCTCAAATTAGGCAACTCTTCCAATTATGTGCACAACTAAGATTTATTTACTCACTTTTCATTGCTTCATTGTCTATTTTGCATTGTTTCTTTGTTGAAGTTGTCACTACTATGTCAATAAGATTCTAGCTCATTTTCTCTTTAGATCTTCAATATTATTCTCACTTGATCAATTTTGTAGTAGATATTCCTTCTTAGAAAATTCTTTCACTAATTTCAATTCATAGTTTCGTACTATTTTTATGATAGTGCTTGATTGATAGCATCATCTTCATTCTTCTCACTGTGATTGTCTTTGAATAGTAAATGAATCTTTATGGAAATCAATGAATACTATATATCCTAAAATACAATATGGATCATTCATTTATTCCTCATAACATGGTTATTATATCCAACAAAATAATTATCTTATCTTTTAGAATAATAACTACATCTGATTGGGTAGTCATACATCCAATGGAATAGTGAATGTATCGTCATTGAAGAACCACGATATCTCTTTTTTAACTCTTTCTTGACATCTAATTTGTTCTTCATACAAATCACTAGTTTGCACTTCATATAGCAATGTATATGTACATATTCACTAGATAAGACTATCTTGCAACTTAACTATCATTGTATTGATATCCCTTGTCACCGCTTTTGACAATGAAAAGCACAACCCCTTATAAATCTCCATATTTTGTCACTTCTTAACCACTTTTAACATTGATAGATTTTCATTATGATTTTCCAAGTTGAACATCATTTCATTTTTTTTTACATTCTATTTTCATTGCTATTGCATTGATTTTCTATTAATATATTTGAAACCCATTCACTATTATTACTCTCCATCTATCTATAGCTTTGACAACTCATATCACTCTGACTATCTTTTCATCCCTATTTCCTAGTATTTTTTATATATTCTGTGATGTTTTATGATTGTCCTTGAGTTTGAACACATGTTTCTTGCTCCTTCAATCAAATGCTTTAATCTTTATAAACAATCTTTGTATTTGCATTCACATGATAGTATGTGGATCTATTTTTTTAGAATTTATAATAGTGAGCTCCCCTTTGTTCTATACCTCAATGTATTTGAATTCCATAGGTTGATCTTTTGTTTTTTCCCCTTCATTGTTTTACATCCTCTTTCCATTGTCACAAGTGCTTCAAATGTCTTGAAATCTTCTTGAAAAATGTTGCTCAAATATATTTTTTATTTTTCCCGTCCTGCCAAGGTTGGCTTCTAATCTTGGTTTCCTTATTGTGGATAACGGGAAGGTGAATTTAACAATATCCAGGTTGGAGGAATTATAATAGGTTGGGAGTCAAAGCTGTATTTTGTTGAGTGACTACTTTAACAACCCCCAATATCGAATATAAAAATGTCTAATTTAAAGTGTTTAAGTTGTTGGGCCGGTTCACATGTTCTTTTTTGATGATAGCAAATTGGGGGCACATACATCCCCTTTTTATCTCGTGTCATCATTTCTGCAACCAGTCTATTTTGTCTCGTCATTTCTGCTTTCTTTCTTATATGTATAGATATACATAATTATGTGTACGTTTACATAATCATATATATATATATATATCAGTATGTATGTGTATGCATCATTATGTTGGAATACTTATTCATTATATTGGCATACTTATTCATTATTTTCATTATTGTTACTTTGTTTTAGGTCTTCTCAATGGATAGAACATTTGGTATTGAATGTTGTCATTTGGCGTCCTTGGAAGAACAATGCTCTAGATTATTTAATGTGCATGATGATGACACCAAACATGTTATTCTCTACCTTCTAAAACATAATATTGTTGGCTCGTATGTACACAATGGGTGATCTATAAACTAGTATTTTCTACTCTCTTTGAAGTTACCGGTAAGTTTGAATGGGTCTTGAAGGCGGTTAAGCATGTGATTGTTTCCCACAATTCAGAAAAAGTTGCGTAGGGGATTCAGACGATCAATCCAAACATTATCTCTGGCAGGCTTGGCTCAATTTTTTATAATAGAGTTGGTTTTCAAAATAAAATGGTGGAGGCGTGGGAGGTCTTCAATCTATCTTAAAAATAACTACACTTCTATGAGTGTCTTCCATGGTATTAATGAGTATTTTTTCACTTATGACGATATGAGTGTTATGATGGACTACTTCTTTGGAGTTGGCATTTTTGTCAATAAACTAGGTCATCTTTAGATAAATTCCTCGAACATACTTATTCCATCTTTCACTTTTTGGCAATATCCTCTCATATGTGGGTCAAGTGTATTTGAATGCAAAATTATCAGCTTTAATGTAACTGTGCACACATGTCCACAACATTTGAATGTAACCTTTTAAACATAATGGTATACTTTTTTTTTTTAACTGCAGGCAAATTAATTTTCTGATATATATCACACAATTAGGTATCTTTTATATTTTATATTGGGGTTTTCAACAGATTAGTATGTGTATGTGTAGCAGGATATATATATATATATATATATATATATACATATATATATATATATATACATATATATATATACATATATATATATATATACATATATATATATATACATATATATATATATGTATATATATACATATATCTGTGTGTGTGTCTCTTTATATTATATATGGATATAAGATTTATATATGTGTGTGTGTGTGTGTGTGTGTGTATCACTTAGTGTTGTTTATGCCACCATCTTCCCTGCATGTGGGAAGCATGGAAAAGAATGAAACGTAGGCATGAAAATTAATTGGTTAACATAATGTCTGGAATACTCTTCTTTGTAAATGTTTTTGTTGATACATACTCAGGGTTTAGATATCCATATGTTCATCATCATTACAAAAAACTTATCTAGCTAATGAACTTTATATCCTTATGCATTATGTTGCTGTGATTTTGCCTCTCTTTTTTGACACAATGAATGGTTTCAGATATCACTTATTTAAAAAATGGTGGCTCCATTATATATTCTCTGAGATTACTATCCTACATTGTAATAGAAGTCTTTTACTGTATTTGTAACTATGGTTTTGTATAATTGTTTCTCTTTCTTACCATTGTCAACTACTAATCATTGGTTTCTCTTTCTCCCTTGGGAATGCTTTTCAGGTAGAAACGGTAGGATACCATCTATCTTTCTTGAAGACTCTTTATTAAAAGTGGATCAATGTCCTTATCTTCAATCAAATAAGGGGTGTAGAAGGTTGCTTTTCATCCATTGGGTATAGAAATTGAGTGGTATACCCAAACAATGCAAAGCATCTTCTGCACCCTCGATTCCAGTGAAGAGAGAAATGCCATTGATACCCTTTGGATAAAGAGGCTTCAAAAAATAAATGTGATATCCTACCATTACTACCTCAAAAGCATTTCCAAGGGATCATAGATGCTCTATCCTACCACAGACACGTGTGCGGTCCTTATCATAGCCTTAACACAATCTCAATCTCATGAGGTTGTAGTGGACCCAATTGATCTAGATTGACCAATAACAACTTCCACTTTCTACATTGAAAAAGTACCATATCTCTCTCTTCAAGGGTGGATTATTCATTATTACCATGTCATATTGTATTTTGTTGTATGTACCTCTAATTGTTTATTGTCTACTATGCAATCTTTAGCATATGTTGTTGGAAAGTTGACTATACTCATGTATATGACTCTATTTAGTGTTTTTCATTATGGCAACAAAGTCATATGAAGTGTTGGAGTCAGCACACATTATCAGTAGATCATAAATTGGCTAAGTACATAAGACTGGACAGTTAGCAGAGTACCAGAAGAACATAGCATCAGTGCACGTGCATACGACCGAGTTAGGGCATGTGCCTTTGAAGATAAGCTTGTAAGTATGTATTCATGCTAATTCTAAGAGATCATGATTAGATGTGCAAGTATGAATAATATACAACTAGTTGAAGAGGTACAACCAGTGAATGCCAGAACATGACAAAGATCATGGAAAGAGCTGACAGAGATTGTTTTGGTACAAAAGTTGCACCTATCCTTAGGACTTTCACCTTTGGATTAGTTATTTTTAGTGATCTCATCATGTGTGGTTAAAGGCACATGACTTGATTCATCCAAAGAAATAAGTTAGAGCTAATTTGGTGGAGTGGACTGTGTGAAGAGAGGCGTCTATTCAGTTTGAGTAAAGCAGTTGTAATTGATGTTGCACTAACTTAATGAAGGGTTTTGTGCTTAGTTAAGTGATCAAGATATATGGTAAAAGGTTTCCTAAAGCTGAAATGTTCGTTTCCCTTGAGGAAGTACTTATAGAAGGTCATTTGTGATAGGAGAAGTTGCGAAAGCCAGAGATAAGAAAAGCAGAGCAGAGTGTTAAAGAAGCAAAGCTATATCTGTCATATGTTGATGATATAGATATTGAAGTAGAAGATTTTAGAGTGAAGTTAAGATTGTTGTAGTTCTTTACAAGAGGTTAAAGCATCAACACACAAAAGGAACTGATCAAACAAGCAGTGTCACAACAGCAGTTCACCTTGCAGATACAGTGTGTATCGAAGATCTAGAAGGTTGTAGCCTTCACCATTTGAGAATTGAGGTCTTGGACAGTAAGTCCACCACCCCTAGCATGGTTATTTTAAAAGACTCCTAATAGGGTCTGACCCTTAACAAGGTCACTGTACTTCATACATTGTAAAGACAACTCCTAACAGGGTTAAGGATCTTCTAACAAGGATCATAAGACACTAGTACATAATGTTTGTGGGTACTAATTCCCACCGTGGTTTTCACCTACATTGGGTTTCCCTGTAATCATATTTGGTGTTATGAGTTATGTATGTTTATCTTACTTGCATTGATATTCAGTTCAGTACTTAAGAATTAAAGTTAAGATTCAAGATAATCAGAAAAAGTTATAATAGATAGATCACTGATTCACCCCCCCTCTCAGTGATCCTAATCCTATCAATTGGTATCAGAGCTCTGGTCCTTATCAAATAAGTTTAACCACTTGAGGAGATCATGGAAAAGGAAGAAATTAAACACATAGAAAAGAATCTTGAAGCAACCCTTGAAGAACTTGACACATCTAAAAAAAAAATGAAGATCTTAAACTAAAAGTTATTGGCATGCAAATACTTATCAAGAAACTGAAAAAAGAATTAAGGAATTGTTCTTCAAATGATTTGGGAGAAGTAGTAACAATTTTGAATGAATAAAATTCATCTTTGAAGGATCAAATTGAAGAATTAGATGAAAAGCTATGTAACAATCAAGATGCCTATGATGATCAAGTCAAAGTAAACAAGCAGTTAGATAAAGAACTGAGACAAGCAAACATGGAAATCTTGGAGCTAAGAAACAACAAAGATAAGATGGAATCTGAATTGATTGCAGCAAAGAATCATATTGAAAATTTACACACAATAAAGGATCTGATAGAATCATAGTTATATGCTCAAAAGGTTAAAGGAGATACCAGCGGTATAGGATACAATGAAGCACAAATTTAGATTGATGCCATGCGAGAAAGAATGAAAGCACCAAAGGACATCACAGATACTAAGGAGATTGGAAATC
>MU223182.1:2085232-2098735 GCA_018584345.1 Thuja plicata | reverse complement strand
ATATATATGTATGTATGTATGTATGTATGTATGTATGTATGTATGTATGTATGTATAAGGGTTTTTAATCTCATCATAAGAACATTTCTTATATTCTAGAAGGAACGAGCACACACAATGTAGTAGATAGAAAGCACAACAAGACTCAAAAAAGAAATAGTACATATAACTAATACACCTTCAAGCATGTTTAAACAATTAGAATTACTCGACAAAAGCCAACAGCAGAGATGTTGAAGAAGTTCAAAGTCACAACAAGTTACAAAACTTTAAGTTACTCATGAATTAGTAACAGAAATCTCAATATGCAACATTATATTTTATTATTGTTAGAGTAGGCACTATACTGTATCTTCTCAGTTTTTGCAATTCACTCAAATGAAGTAAGAACATTCTAATAATTTATAAATTTCCCAGAATGAAAATTATCAAGCTCGTAGAAAGGTCATTTCAAAGACTAACTTGGACAATCGAACAATGAAGCGATTTTTTTCTTTTATCATCATTCAGAGATTTGTTTTGTTGAGGTTGGAGTAACTGGTCAATAGTGTTACTTAAACTATTTTCAACACAATTGTCAAACATAGAATTTGAATGAAGGCTAGATTCCTTAGAAAAGAAGGGACTCCAAGATGATAAATTTCTATTAAACTGCAGTTTAAAATTCTCAATATGTGAAAGCATAGACTGGCTCTGCATTGTTTGCATCTGTCTTTCATGCAAGAAAGACACCCTCATTGTTCCTTGTGTAGCAACAGTGTATGGAAACAAATTTAAAACTATAGGAAATGAAACATGACCCTGCAAATAAATATTTGTACTGAAAAGTCAAAGACTTCAAGATAAGAGATTATTAGGATCAACCTCCACCAAATACATCTTGTATTCACATTACTGTTAGTTACTATTGTCCATACCTTATAGCTGATGCCTTAGAGTCATTATTACTGTGAAATTGGAGTAATTATCTAAGGGTCTAATTATAGGAAACAACTATTTGATATGACAGCGTGTAATTATAGTCCATAATTACTTATAATTACTAGCAAATCATTTCTCTGTGATTTTGGGGATATTTTGAGAGTTATATTCCATTGTTTACTAATGGCGAGATCTATCTTGATGAATTGAACTTTATCCTGAATAGTCCTTGATTTAGTTTTTGCTTTATTACATATTTTTTGTAAGAGTTACTAATTATCTTATTAGTTTATCATAAAACAAAGAGAGATATCCCATACATATCGATACATATATCTATATATAGGTGTGTATATATTCTGAAAAAATATATATCCAACTATATACATAGATATACATATATAGGTATTCAGGAGACACAACTTGTGTACATATAACAGTGTATTTTATTGATAATCAAAGGGAAATACATGAGGATAACCACCTAGAAGATAAGTGGACAAGTGGATTTTGCATTCCTTTTCAAACCAAGCAATTTTTTATATTCACCAATCATATTTTCTTTTGTCCTTCCAATCAAGTTTTTCAAGCGAAAAGCATAATCAACAATAGTTGCCTCATTATAACTATTGCAGGTAAAATTTATAGACTTATTTCATCTATCCAAACCATTGCAAATGACCAAGTCAAATGTACCACATAAATTAAGCAATTACTCCCCAAATTGATTACCAAATGTGCCACATAAAGTGTTTACCAAATCGATTATAACTTCAACTACACAAACAAGAATGAGATCAAGTCAACTATATCAAAATGAAAAATCACAT
Organism: Thuja plicata; assembly: GCA_018584345.1. Lineage (NCBI taxonomy): Eukaryota > Viridiplantae > Streptophyta > Pinopsida > Cupressales > Cupressaceae > Thuja > Thuja plicata. The sequence continues at coordinate 2,096,984 of MU223182.1, read as the reverse complement.
AGGCTTCAAATAATAACACTTTCATGGATTAGATTCCTCTATACATGTTCATGCCAGTCCAAAATTTCACAGGAAACTGTTGGTTTTCATTCAATTTGCATCTAGAATGTGTTGTTACAATTGCAGAGTGGTCAACAAGAAGCCAAGGAAATTTCCAATCTGCTAGATAACTTCCAAATTGGTCTTGACACAAATAAATCCCACTAATCTCTCTCAAAAAGAAAATGTCAAAGTAGAAAGATGTTAAGACACTTCTTCAACTTGGTCTCACCCACTCTAAGTCTTCAAACACCCTCTCAGGTTTAAGGGCTAGGAACACTTCTCTGATTCTTGGTAAGTTGTGAAACCCTTCACTAGTGAGGTTCTTGATCCAATCTATGGATTTGAATACACTATTTGACATGTCTAGGTGAGGAGTCAACAATAACTTTGATCCCCAAACACTCATAATACTCTAAACATTAATTCACCTACTAACCCTAGTAGGCCTTTCTGACTGGTTATTGAGTTGTTTAACTTGCTTGGATGATTCCACTGACTTATTGAGGGACATTGAAGATGTTTTAAATGGTGTAGAGTGGGCGTTTTTTTATTATTTCATGAATTAATTTAACATAATTCAATTCAAGTGTATTAAACATATGTCCTTTTATGCATAAACTAGTTGAATTTACTTTTGACCTCTTCTCATAACAATAATAATAATAGTTTTTGTTTTACATGATTGCATTCCCCAAATCATTACTGGAAACATTTTGAACATATCTAAATGGAATACACCAAGAAGTACCAAATGATGAATGCTCAATTATTGTAATGGAAAAGCATCGAAACTGTCCATTTCTAGAACTTGATTTTCTATAGTCTTAATGATTTTTTTATAGTCCTAATGATTTTTCTTATTTCTAGTCTTTTGTCCCTTTTTGATTTCCTATGTTTGTGCTTGGTGATAGCATTTTGAACATTGTTGACAAAGCATGTTTCTTTTTTATTATTTGATTGATGCTCTCACCTTTCCTTACTTTGTAAATTCCATTGTCCCAATCAAGTTTTGCAGTGTTCTTTATTAGGTTTCATGTTTTTGATATTGGGGTTACGCATTGTTTGTTGTTCTTGATAAATTAGGCCTTGAATTAGACTTTGCCCATGTTCGAGTTTATGCCAATTGTGGAGTTCACCTTCTTTTGATGGTATATTTCATTCACTCTATGTGGAATACTATTTTGTTCATGTTTTATTTCAACTTGATATTTCTTTCATTTTTCATATACACAGAGAAATGGACAGTTCTGAGACTACACATTTGTTGATATTGCGAGACTACACCTGTGCATATACCTTGTCTGATCAAGTCTGATATGCACAGGTGATGAACATTCAAATTTTCCTAAGCACTATTGAGATCTTACACTGCAACACATGTACTATTGTGAAAATAATTACAAGTCCATTTGTTGCAGGGTCAAGATCCCAGTAACGCTTGATCAAATTTGCATGTTTGTCACCTGTGCATATACCTTCTCTGGTCAACTCTTATATGCACAAGTGAAGGCTGATCAACTCCAATCTCCTATTTGTATCTATATGTTATCAAAGCAGTTCCATTGAGAATCTTGTCTACTTGAGACATTTCAAATGTTAAAGAAATTGGTATTTGCATTTTTATTCATTGGTTGTGTGATTAGAGAAGGTATATGCACATGTGATGAACATGCAAATTTCATAATAATACTTTGAATATTATTTTGACCTCTTCTCATAATAATTTTTCTTATTTCTTGTCTTTTGTCAATTTTTTATTTCATATGTCTATGCTTGGTGACAGGATTTTGAACATTGTTGACAAAGCGTGTTTCTTTTTTTGATTATTTGATTGATCCTCTCACCTTTCCTTACTTTGTAAATTCCATTGTCCCAATCAAGTTTTGTAGTGTTTTTTATTAGGTTTCATGTTTTTGATTGTGGGGTTCCACATCGTTTGTTGCTCTTGATAAATTAGGCCTTGAATTTTATTCATTTTTCATGTACACGGAGACTACACACACTGATAAAAAAATGAGCTATCTTATTTAGGTTTATTGTTCATGATTATAAATGGTCAATATTTCTGTTGGCACTCCTTGGGGTATTCCATTTAAAAATAATCAGGTTTCTATGGCTATTATAAATGTCCCTTTGTGTTGCGAAAATTAGAGTTGAGAAAATGGTTGTTCAGTGCCTGTATCTGCAGGTTGCAAATAAATCATCCTTCTTCCACCAAAATTCTATTCAATGTACAAGTAACGAGTCATTCCATTCAAGAAAGACCATGTCTGACAATATCAACCCAGAACAAAATAAGGAGACAATCGCTAGATTGTGCTCTAACTTTAAAAGAAAAGGTGATGGAAAATGTTATTGTCCCTGCAATATTTGCAAGGGATTATAGACTCAAACATATCTGATCAAAACAACTGAAGAAAATTGTAGGCAACATGGTCACATTAAAGGGGGAAACAAATTTTGTCCATTGGTATGTTTTTCAATATATTATTTGAACAATTTTTATACATAAGAAATTAATTGATGGGGACATCATGGTCATGGTTAATTTAAGGTCATCATTTTGATATAGGTCAACCACCCTGGGTTTCATGTTATGGACCATGACAATCCAGAGAATGTGGATTTCCAAATGAGGGAACATGGAGGTGTGAATATCGAAGTAGAAGGTAATGATCCCATGGAAGAAGATCACAATGATCAAGATGATCAAGATGATGACACTGGCACAACTAATGATGATGATGAAAATGACCTTGATGTCCTTATACTTGAGAAGGCATACGAGCCCCTATACAAAGGATCCCAAACAAATATTCTTGCAATTGTATTGTTGTTGGTGAACTTGAAGGTTACGAATGGTTTATCCAACGTAGCAATCACACGTATGTTAAGGTATGTCATATATTGTAAAATAAGTGTAGGTTTAGTTGTATTAACATCTTCATGGCATTGAAAAATACCATATATACATATCAACTTTCAAAAATATAGAATTTCCTTACTTGTACTGACATGTGTTACAAAATATTCATTATATTGACACGTGTAGATATAATTCGCATAGGAGGGCATTATAGTGCATTAGCAAAATACTAGCATTGCTTATGATCAAGAAAATAATTTTCATAACATATTTTTCACTAGAGGTATGATGATTGCTTTTCTTCTTCTTTTTATATCTTTGTAAGTTTTTAGGACAATGCAAGTGATAATTCTTTACATATAAAAACATTGCCATAAAAAATCAAAATATGTCAAAGAAATTGATCATAATAGAACTATGCAGAGATAATGTGAATTGATTAAGTTTTGGATAATGTGCAACATTTTTGAGTTGATTCATTTAATTGGAGTGTTAGAATTTATTTGTTTGACATACTTCATGTATTTCTTAAATGCAAATATACATGTAAAGAGCTACTTAATAGTCTTGTAGATTATTTTTTGAATTGCCTTTGCAATGGCTGTGATCTAGTTTTAAGCTTTTATGAGCTTCAATTACATTGAATAATATTTTGTGAATTGCATATGATACATGACAAGGACATGTATTTGTGTAAAATAAGGCTTTTGCTAACAAAAATCAATGTAAGTGGCAAAATTAGATGGTGAGTTGAATTGTTTGTATGAAAAGATTAACACGTTGATTAAACATATTCATAATGCATATATTTTTTACACACAACAAATTGTATTTGCATTTGAATAGGAATATATGTTATCCTACAATATCAATGTTTTTCAATGATAGGAATCTAATTTTTGGTAAGAGGTTTCATAATGCATCTAAAATTGCAACTAGACGACAATACATTATTTATGAACTAATATTTGACATTGTAGGTACTATTCAAAGGAGAGCTTTCAAGTATGGTAATTATTTTTGTTTTTCTAGATCATTTGATTTATAGATAGAATTTTCAATATTTTAATATTTTTTATGATTTCCTTGATATATTTTTAACAACTAGCACATCTTTCATACTGGAAACAATAGGAGTTAAAACATTTGTATTGGAAAAATTAAAACACTGTCATGGAAAGAAAAAAACAATTTAAAACATTTCCATTCAAATTGATTGTAGCATGCATGTTCGCTAAGTACTAAATTTTGTATTACAAACTATGTATTGTTATGTGACAACAATTGTATATGCATTGCAAACACAAGACATTATGAAAATAAATAAAATCAACAAAGCAATATACAATTACCTAATCAAGAAAAAGCAAAAAAATTATACAAAATGTTATTTATAGACTATAATTTAATGATAGTGAGAACAATGATAATAACACTGTTATTAATGTTCAAGAAAATATTATAAGGGCTAAGTAATTAGATTCGTAAGATTTCTGGGTCATATTCTAATTCGACTACTATACTTTCAATGAAAAGATTAGTAAAAGGAAATATATTATACACACACACACACACACACATATAATGAATATATCGTTGCTATTTTGATGGCCATCAAATAGATCAATGAAATGCTTCGACTGGAATGCCACAGTCTCAACGCATTTTGACGTCGCTATTTCAACAGCCATCAAATAGATCAACAAACTGCTTCGACCGAAATGCCACAGTCTCAATGCATTTTGATGTCGCTATTTCGATGACGATCAAAATTATCAAAGAACTGCTTCGACCGGAATGTCACAGTCTCAACGCATTTTGAAGTTGATAGTTCGACGACAATCAAAATAATCAACGACCTGCTTCAACCAGAATACCACAGTCTACACGCATTCTGAAGTCGATAGTTTGACGACAATAAAAATAATCAATGAACTGATTCGACAGGAATGCCACAGTCTTAATGCATTCTGAAGTCGATAGTCTGACAACAATCAAAATAATCAATGAATTACTTCGACAGGATTGCCACAGTCTCAACGCTTTTTGAAGTCGATAGTTCGATGACAATGACAATAATCAATGAACTACATTGACCAGAATGTCCACAGTCTCAACACATTATAAAGTTGATCATTCAACCACGATTACTGTCGATAATTTGACACAACCTTTGGTGGCTCGCTTAATCGACGAAAAAAATCTGATGACAACAGTGGTCATTTGGTCGACCAACCTGCATCAAAAATTTGACGAACTCGCGTCAAAAATATGGCAAAAATTTACTAGTGAGTAGGCTCGTAAATTTATGTGGGCTTCATCTCTCCATGGTTGTTTGGGTGTTGGAAGGAAGTGTACATGGTGTTCTTTCCTTCTGGCTAGCCTTGTCATTTCCTAATACTAAAGAGGTGGGATCCTTTTGTATTGACGTGGAAAGGAATTTTGCAGCGGGGAGGTGGTTCTTCAATTGGGGAGATGCTACTTTTTGTCACAAGATGTTTTTATATTACTTTTTTTTTATCCTTTGTGGCTTGCTAGAAATGTGCTATTAGTGGCTTCTTTTGGCACTTGCACTATAAGTGGTCAATTGTGGCCTATTGTTCTCTTATGACCTTTTTGTTACTTTGCTAATTTTGTGCCTCTTGTGGCTTTGTTTTGTTACTTCCATCACCTTTGTTGATGTGCTATTGTTTTCTTCACAACCTTTTGGCTAAGGGTCAGTCCCCTTGTTTACTTCCATCTACAAGGTTGCATCTATCTCATGGATATAACTTCATTTATAACACTTATAAGATGAATCAAATAAAAAACTCACTGTGATACCACTTGATGTAGTCATAAATGTAACATTGTGACTCTTCATGTGATATAAAATGATACTATTGTATAAAATATATTGGTCTACGTCTTGCTCCTCAATTTCATCCTTCATCTTTTAATTTATTTACCATATTTTTGCAATGTGTGAGTGTTTGATAGATAGTTGAGTCTAGAGTCATCCTATAATGTAGTTAATTGTAGCTCCTTACAATTGATTAATGATCTATCTACAAGGTTGCAGCTATCTCATGGATATAACTTCATTTACAACACTTATAAGATGATTCAAATAAAAAACTCACTCTGATACAAATTGATGCAATCATAAATGAAAGGTCTAAAGAAAGGACTACCCAACTTTCTAGTCTTAGACATATATATTACTTTCTCATATGAACATAGTATCATAACACGTGAGGAAATAATATAAATATGTCAATTCAATATCTTTATATGTCACATCCTACCACAATAGGACATTGTATCACATAATAGATTATATATTTTCTTCAAATAAAGACTTAGTTTGCACAAAATGTAACTATGAGAATAGACCTTGATTATACCATGTCTTATAGAATGTAAATATTTTGAAACACACCCATTATACCTCTTTAGGTAAATACACATGAACAAGTGAGACATTCACCCTAGTCCCTACACATTGTAATGTTTGTCCAATTTGTAGTTTTAAGAGATGGATATCTCACTTTTTTCTTGATTGTGCTATGGGGATGGTGATGTGTGGTGCTCGATTGGCCATTGAGCATCTATTCTTTATCATGCTTCAGTGCTTGTATAATGCATCTATGAATTATGATGTATTTAGGTCATTGACTATTATTGTTACTGTCTTGTGGTGCGCACATATATTCTATTATGTTTAATCTTTGGCGAGGGCTTGCGTGACTATATTATGATATCTTATGGGATGCAAGTAAAATGTTGTTGTGTTCTATGTTGATCATGCTTTAAGTAATTTTATTTTGATATATTATTAGATTCTAATTAATGATTAATCAAAATTTCTCTTGGTGTTTAATTATATTTTAACTTGGACAAATGTCATGAGTGGATTTTATATGCTTTGAGATATCAACATGATGTTTAAAGTTAGATGATAGTGTATTCTATGTTGGCATATCTTATGCAGTGATGGTAAGTGTTTTTAGGTGATCCCATAGTGATTTGATTATAGGATGATTAGATATTATATTGTCATTGATGTCAACTATTAACTTTGTGTTCCTGGTATGTTGTCAAGCATATTTGTGATGAACAATAAGTTTCAGTAAGTTTCAGTGGTTGCTATCTTTAGGGGAGACCTAGGCATGTCTCTAGATGTCAAATGCATGACCTCTACTATTGAAGTAAGTTTATATGAGAGTTGTAATCGAATGGAGCATAACAAGACAACTGCTAGAACAATTGATGACAGGTGGTAGATGATTTTAATGTTATGTCAAATCTTTGATGTATTTTGTGATGCAGTCATAGGATATGGTGATCAATAGTGTTTAGATGCTACAGTTGCAATCACAACAACTTTGAGTGATCAATCGATAGAAACAATGTTATTCAATAGGCTAAGTGTTTATGTTCTTGAGTTACCGATGACAAACCTTGTATTGGTGATTGGATTCAATGCGGGGATGATTAACGATGAATTAATTATTTTCTCGTAATGTGTATTCATGATTGGAGGTGGTGATTTGGCATCACATTGATCGATGTTATCTTGCGGAGAAGATTCTTGAGGAAGTTTGAGTATGATCAAAATGTGTTTGACTCTTTGGCTCAATTTCATATGTAAATCATTGTATACGCTGACACGTTCTTGGAAATATGTTTTGTGTATTTAATTTTGTTTTATGGCTCATTGGATTTGAGTGGGATGCTTTGTAATTTTATTTTATTGTTTGATCAAGGTGGTGGACTTAATAGTTCATTAGTTAAGGGTTGAAGTTGAATGCAAAGTGTATTAATCATGTGTGTTGTGCAAGTGCGGTGTAAGGTGCATGTTGCGATCAAGCCAGGGAAGAGTTAAGTATGCTCAAAAGAGATTGTGTGCTTCAGAGGATCTGATCAAGCAGAGGTAGTGCTATTTTGCAGATCATTGTTGTTGTTGTTGTTCCCTAATAGTTACAACAGTTGAAATCCCCTAACATGGTAGATCCTAATAGCTTTTTACTGTAAATCGTCTAACAAGGTGATACATTAGTTTGTGTTTTAAGTCTTCTAACAAGGATATTCTTAATAGGGTAAAGGTTCTAACAGTCCTAAGGTATATCCCTTCACCGGGTAGCGCTTAACAGTGTTGTAAACTCCTAACAGGATTAAACTCCTCATAGGGTGTACTTCAGAAGAGTGCATTATTTTAGTGGGTACTAACCCCCACTATGATTTCTTCCCTATTTGGGTTTCCACGAGATAAATTTATGTGTCAAGTTTGTGGATGATCTTGGATGCTTAAGTTTTTCATTAACTGTAATTAAGTTTAATCTAATGAATGGTGATTAAAGTTTAAAGTTGGTTTATTTGGTAGATTACCAATTCACCCCCCTCTCAGTAATCTAATCTCAGGTCTAATAATTGGTATCAAAAATTTGGTCCTTTGTTGTGGTGAAGCTTAACAGCTTGAGGTAAAGATCTAAGATGATGAGAAAGGAAGGTCCTAAATTCACAAAAGAGAACTACTCTATATGGTGTCATCTGATGAAGCTCTATCTTAAGGGCTTGGTTGATTAGTATTGGTCTCATGCGGATAATATGTATACTATCCCCCAGGAACCCTAACCCCAGACCAATTGAAGGTTAAGCATGAACATGCTACTACTATGGAAGCTATTGCAAGTACTCTTTTAGATGTTGAGTATGTTGATATTAAAGACTTAGATACTACTTACAAAATGTGGGAGAAGTTGAAAATAGTCTATGGTGGAGATCCACATGTACATAAGAGAAAGGTTGACATCTTGAGAGGAAAGTATGATGAGATGAAAATGCAAGACAATGAGAACATTGAGATATACAGTGAGAGAATCAAATAAGTTGTTGTTGCTATCCAAGGTGTTGGTGGTAATCTTCTTGAGGAGGATGTGGTAAGAAAAATCTTAAGAACTTCATTACCTCACTAATAAACTATTATGGTTTTAGCTATTCAAGAGCTCAGATCTTTAGGAACTTTTATTGTTACTCTGGATGCATTAATAGGGAAATTAACTGCATTTGAGTTAAGTAATTATGACAAAAGCATGCCTAAAGTTGAAGCTACTTTCAAGTCATCATTGATTCTTGCACCGTCTAGGAAAGGAAAGGAGATGCCTAACATTTCTTTAGAATGTCATTCTAATGATTATGAATCTATCTTTTCTGGAGAAAGAGATCACAAGGATCTGGAATCCTTGATTGCTAAAAGTTCCTAGAGGGAAAGGTAAATACAAGGGCGTTCCCTTGAAGTTCTTTGCATGTAAAAAAATTGGTCATATTTCCTCTAGATGCCCTAACAGTGACAAGAAGGAGAAACTAAGAAGATTCAAGGATGAGAACAAGAAAGTTTGTTTCTTAGCTAAGGAAGGTGTTACCAATGAGGAATCTGATGGAAGAGATGAAGAATAAATTGTGTTTGTTGTAGTTAAGGAAGATCCCTTAGAATAAGGTGAGAGAGCTTTAGTTTCTAACATGAATCACAGTGGAAACTTGATTATTGATAGTGGGTTCACTCATCACATGATCCGTGATAAAAGAAAGTTCATAAAGTTGGAGGAATGTGATGGAGGCTCGGTAAGGTTTGGGAATGATACTTCATACCTGGTGAAAGGTAAAGGATCCATTGCTTTGAATGATAAAACTATTTGTGATGATGTTTACTGGCCATGTGATTTAAGATAGAATTTGTTGAGTGTGGCTCAATTAAATAACAAAGGTTTCAGATTGGACTTCAGTGGAGGTATGTGTAGAATTATTGGTAAATTAGGAGAACTGAATGCTACCAGTGATAAAAAAGAGGTAACTTGTTCCATCTTAATTATACTATAAAGAGTTTTCTGCTAGCTAAGGTTGAAGATTGTTGGTTGTGGTATAAGAGAATCTATCATGTAAATTTTGATAGTTTGATCAAAGTAAGTAAGATGAAGTTAGTGAGAGGTTTTCCCAACCTAATGGAACCAGACAATGTAATGTCCAAAGAATGCCAACTTGGAAAGCTAACTAGTTCTAGTTTCATCAGTAAAAATTAGTCTTCTGAAAATATGTAAATGGAAGGAATTGATCTTTGAATGCCATTACTTTTCTAATGCAGTGATTAACCCTCAATTTTCCCTAATCTCAAGCATATAATTTAACAAGTATGGTACAAACCTAGGGCCATAAGGATACATGTTTGCTATCATCTAGCTGATGAGATAAAGGCATAGAGTTGGGCCTATTCTCTTGAGTTTATAAGGGTGTGTGCACTACCTAAAGTCAATTTCTATATTAAGTTAATCACACATTCACATTTGACTTATTTACCCTAAGAGAATTCAAATTTGCAACTCAAAATTTCTATTTGAAGCAACATGGACAAATATGGTACAAATAGACAAGAGTGCTGGACATACACTCACATGTGTTATACTTAAACTAGAGAATTATATCGCAGTAATTAGCAAATGCATTACATTTACATACAATTTCCTAAATCTAACTCTAATCAGGCAAAAGTTGATCAAATCCACATGTGATAATATGGGGTACTCAACCAATTTTCTACTCCCTCTCACCATCTGAATGTCCTAACTTGGTTGTCATGGTGATATTCTATTAGAATGTGCACCATTGCTCACAATGCCCTTGCTCTGCTCCACTCCAAAATTCTTGAACTCCAATGCACAAATGATTTTAAAATGGCTTCAAAGTCCTATTTATACCTAGTTGGTTGCCTCCATGGGCATGCATAGGTCTTCTTTTCTATTGGTCATAGTCATTTTTGCCTTTTGGCCTTGATCACGCTATCAACAAATTGGCCTCAAGTTCAAAAAAAATTTGCCCTATTTTTCGAGGGGGCACCATAGCATAATTTAAAGCAAATTTTACCAAATTTTCTTTGAAACTTCATTCACGTTTGCAATCTCAAAAAGGGGCAAAATGTAGATGCTAAAACCCATTAAGCCTGCGACATCACTTCCCACTAACTTCTTTCTATATCAACTGATAAATAATTTACAAGAGCTTTAAATATGTATTTGACATTTAATTATGTTTTAATCATAATTTCTATCATCAAATCACCCTAATCTCTTTCTAATCTCCCTTTTCATCATCTAATTACCCTAATTATTGATCTTGGATTAAATAATTATGTCAATTGTTGTCATCACTCATCTTCCTTTTCACGGTCTAATTACCCTAATTCTTTATCGCCGATTAAATATTTCAATTATTTAATCTCCATTCAGAGGCAAATAATTTTTATTTTATTTTTAATTTGTCCCTTTTATCACACTTCCTAATTAAATTTATTTTAATATATTCAATTAAATTCCTAACATGTGAAGAAAATTAATAAATTTTATTTATTAATAAACCTCACCTCTTTCATCTTCTATGTCCGTCACCACTTCCCATGCTAACTTGCCACCAGCTCCACTTAACTCTTCCACCTTTCCCATTTCACTCATCTCCTCTCCTCTTATTTCTCCCACTTGCCCATTTCCCCATTTTCTTCTCCACTTTTAATCTCATTTTAATCCTAACCATCAACTGAATCTTCTATTTCTCTCTCCACTTCCCATGCTAACTTGCCACCCTCTCCACTTACTTCTTCCACCTTTCCCATTTCACTCATCTCCTCTCCACTTGTTTCTCCCACTTGCCCATTTCCCCATTTTCTTCTCCACTTTGAATGTTATTGTAATCCTAACTATCAAATTAGTCCAATTTTTCTATAAAATGCATATTCAATCATCACTTTGGCCTAACCATGAATCTTCAATTTCTTCTAGTTTTCATGCTTTTGATATGTTGTGCACACTTAAAATGACA
>MU223182.1:2025512-2036286 GCA_018584345.1 Thuja plicata | reverse complement strand
TGCAATATTCTCGGCACCAGCAAATGCAGTAACAAACCTGTCAACAATGAAAATAAAAAATGGTAAAATGCCAATTTTGTAAGTTGCTTCGCTTGCACAGGACAACTCCACAATAACTCACAATAACTCATAATAACTCAGCCGTACACAGTCCACTGCAAAGACAACTCAACAATAGCTTACCTGTGCACATATCGCCTACGGAATGATGAGACAATTTTTATAATTTTTTCATTAAAAATCTTTAAAACCACTGGGAAATTTTAAAAAGACCAATAAGAAAAAAGCATTGCATATTAGAAATTTGACTTTAATAAAAATATTTAGCAAAACTTTAGATTAGACTATATATTAAGCTGTTCCCAAAAAAATATTAATAGAGATAATAGAGGCGAAAACATAAGTCTCTACCTATAAATAGGCAGGGACTAATAATGTTTCATTATAGAAGTCTTGTACATTGCAACATCCACTTTTGACAAATTGAAGTTACAGTTGTGGTGAACTGTATATTTTGAAGGTAGAACCCAAAAAAAGTGTAGCAATGAAATGAATTTGAACATATTAGAAAATGGAGTATGTGTAAATACAAACACAATAGGTATAAACACAACACACTAGAAAACCAAGGTTGTTCTCCCAACAAAAATGGATGAAAAGAAACTCAAAATCTGCAAAAAAAAAGAAACATTGTTGTTTGCATGTCGTTGGATTGAAATAAGCACATCTTGCATACATTGTTGTTTTATATATTGCATCAATAGAGCCCTAGAAGAGCGGAGCTCAACTATAGATACCAGAAAAGTGAAATGCACTAAACCTTAGTAGGGAATAAACTTTTCCTTACATAGCACATACTAAAATTATAGAATAATAAAATAACATAAAGATACTTGAGTCTATAAAATCCAATAAGTTGGAAAGCCTTACTATTAGTCGAATATAAAACTACACTAGTGACAAGTTCCATAGATGTTTCTTGGTACTTGTAGGAGGAGAAGTATAGTCGCAAACAAGGCATGTACTTGGAGGTTTCAAGAGTCAAGTGCCTCTCATAGACTCTAAAAAACTATACAATTTGCAAGACTACACTAGTTATTTCTCTACAAGTTGATGTGCAAGCCTAATTGAAGATTTGCATCATAGAAGGAAGTGTATTCAAGTATCATTATAGAAAAATATTCCATTGTAGAAGGAAGTCTAGTAGAGAGCAACATCCACTTAGGATGAATTAAAATACAGTGTTGTAGGAGAATAGTTTTAGCAAGATATCCCAAAAAAAAATATAGCATTGAAATATATTAGGACACAATATAAATGTATTTGTAATTTTTTTTTTTTTCCATTTCTTCAATAATTACAATTTGGAAAAGTAGCTACATGCTTTGAACAAAGCCAATGTCCTTCATTATTTTGTTCGACTCTTTTTTTAGACTGTTTTCCCCCAATCTCCATGGGACAAGCTAGATAACAAATTTTCTTTGTCTTGAAGAAAACCAAGGTTGATCTAACAATGCATTGTAGGGCCTTTGTTAAATCTGAAGTCTCATGTGCGATATTGGAGATTGTCTTTCGTGTTAAAAGTGTAGGTGTATCTATAAGGCTTGTTGTTGGCATGAAAAGATCAGTTCCATTCAGTGCAAACCAAGAGTATAGTTGTTTTTTTTCTTCAATATTAGGGTTGATAAACAACTGGAAAATTCCTACTGTACTTACAACCTTACCATTATATTCTTCAATCCAACCATTTTTTATCGCAAGCACAATAACCTTTTGTGGATGGTACATCTCATGTAGTTGTGTGCCTTCCTTTTGAGCTGCTTTTACCCACAAAGTAAAATTTATCATGGAGGTAGACATATCTATCATTTCAAGACTTCTCCTAAGGACTTCAGTTGCATCGCTTTTCCTTTTTATTGTAGAGGAGGGGTCCACAGATATGACAATTCCAACCAGATCAATAGAAGAATTAACAAGTTGAGTTAGGATATCTCTAATGGGTGTGAAAGAGAATTGAAGTGTTGGAATTAAGAGGTCATCATCACAGATGTTGAGCCTTGAATCTTCTGTTAAAGTGATTTATATATCATTATTAAGCTTATTGTAAAGAAATTTTGTTGTTTTGATGGTACCACGAGATAACGTATATACACTCCTAGCTTGAACTTGTTGAAAATGGAGGTCTGCAATTGCATTGAAGCAAGTGACACGAACTTCAGTTCTCTCACTATCAACCATATCAAAACTAAATATGTGCCCATCATCATTTTTGTTGTTGAAGTGATGGATTTCTTTCCTCATAGTCACATGACCTTGTATCATCCATTGTGTTTGAAATGGATTCAAACTCCTAATATGAGTAATAGTAGTAGGGGAGGTTTTTTCCACAAAGATGCATGCAAGCCAAACATCAATTTTGTAGTATTGGGTTGTTCAGATGTAATGAGATCTCCTACATTTGTGCATGTGTCTGAAGAAGTTCCTACATGGTGGTGTACAAGTTTCTCTGGTTCTTTGAAGAAGAAGGTGGGTCACCAATGATATCATGATTTGTGCAAGTAACCTCTAATTTGGAGACTACAATCCACCTATACAATTCATTAGCTTTGTGCAATTAGTATTGTGATCTAGTTGAACACAAAAATGAAAATGGTTTTATTGTAATAAAGACCTAGTAGCTATTAGCTCACCTTGAGTTACAAATGGTAGGAATAGTAAATCCTTTGATTTGTACTATAAATCCCTTTCATATTTTCTCTATTGTTATAAGGTCGTTAAACTTGATTGGAAAGGTATCTTTTTTGTAAGTGGAGCCCATTAGAGAGCTCTAACTTGTATCTAACTGTCGACCCAATTCCTTGACCAAATGTTGCAATGGAAAATACTTGAAGAAGCAGATGTACATCTAAGTTGTCATTGTTGATAAGTTTTTTTGTATTATTCGTCAAAGAGTGAGACATAGCTTAAAGGAGAGGCAATTGCCCTATAAATTTGAATAGGTGTTAAGCATTATGTGGAATAAAATTACAAACAAACTATTCAAAGTATCAAGGATAATTCAAATTACGATAATAAACAAATGACATGTAATTTTAAATCGAGATCAAAATGGATGAAGTAACCACGACTAATGTAAAGGCACGTGTAACAATATTTTGAAACAGTAAGTAGAGACCATGATTTATTTTCCATACAAGATGTATCAAATATATTTGGAACACAATAAATGTTCTAGGCATTTATGATTACCAAAGTGAATTGGGTGAAGGTAAGTTGCAACGAAAACAAGATGGAAAGATAAGAAGATGCACCTTCACCCAACAAATAGAGAGTATTTCTTCAAAGAACTTGTTAAGTCGAGATAGGTGTGTTCTTGTAATTGGAAAAAAAAAAGGTAATATATAGGGAGAGAGCACAATTAAATACGTAACTTGATTAAACCAGGTTCTGATGTTGTGGCATGCATCATCACCATTTGTTAGTGAAGACAAAACCCTTAATCAAACAAATTTTCATTTGATTATCTAAGAGCGGGAGGTAAAAAAAAACAAAGGTAAGTATAATTTTATCAATCCATATTGTATAGAAGATTTAAACATCTAGAAGGAATCAACATAAGCTAGGTTGTAGGCGATAAATGCAATATATAACTATCACAATGGTATATCATAAAACTTGGCGTAAGATTGTATAAATTTGTTGAAGCATACGATTGAAGTGAGTTAGAAAAAATAATGTGGCTCTAATTTAAATCATCCCAAAATAAGTTACACCTTCAATATATATTTATATTGAACATAAGCAAGGGGTAAAGTGAGAACTCAAATGTGAAAGTGTGAAAAAGATACAATTTGATTGTTTTTAATGACAACAAAATGTTATAGAAATGTGTTTTCAAAATCAAATAGAGTACAGAGTGGGTGTGAAATTTAAATTATTCATAGTGTAAAAACAAATGCAATGTCTAATTTCAATACTCACAATCAAAATGGTTGAATCGAGCATATACATGCAAAAGTGTTGGAAATATACAATGTGCATTTGTATTGCTAGTGGAATCAAATTTGGACAAAGTCCATTTATAGTAGTAGTTGGTGGAACATAAGAGGAAAGAGTGGTAGATCATGCTAATTACAAGAGACCAAAAACTTCAACTTCTCTCTTTCGATAAGAGGGGCAGTGTAAGTCCAAAAAAGGTAAACTACAAAGAGACACTTCAATATACAATGTGTTAAGGGTGGTTTAGGTAGGCTTGAAATGCACATCAAATATCAGGAGCATTATCTTCTCGATAATATTTACCACAATACATTTCCCATAAGAAATTATAAAATCCATCAAATTTCATGTAGGTTGCATGCAACTCAAGTAGTGTTTCTTCCATGGCCATGACCTCAAAATAGTTGACACCATAAGTACGAACACTTATAAATTTTAACTATTCAACATGTTGCTGACAATTAAGGGAAATACTACTTGCAACATTCTACAATTTTGTTTCATGATACCCATTCCAATTGATAGATGCATTTGAGCCAGTGGATGGTTGTGGAACACTGATTTATGAGGAACTACTTGAAATGTCAAATCAGATTCATGTAGGTTGCATGCAACTCATGTAGTTTTTATTCCATGCCCACGACCTCCAAAAATTTGACACTATAAGTATGAGCACTCGTCACTTTTAACTATTCAACATGCTGCTGACAACTAAGGGAAATACTACTTGCAACATTCTACAATTATGTTTCATGATACTCATTCCAATTGATAGACGCATTTGAGCCAATGGATGGTTGTGGAACAATGATTTTGGAGGAACTACTTGAAATTTCAATAATATAATTTGGTTGTTGAGGATTTGCAATAACCTTTAAAAAAAATGTTAAATCTGTGGAAGAAACTTGCAAACAATAGTTACAGTTTTTTGTTTGTTGGCAAGAAGACATTGTATTCAACAAACTCTTCTAATTGTTGATGCTTTTGTTATCCAAACAATGCAACCAAGTTCTCAAATGTAGATATTAACTGCTCCATAAATTCTATAATGGTACGAGATCATTAGCAGATATCAACTACTCCAGGTTAGAATTAGACGAAACAACCTGTGATAAAGTTATTTAATAACATGCTAGGACCATTTAGCATGTCCAGTAACAATAAACAAATTTACTTATGACTTATATTGTAGGAGTCTATTGTAATAACATGAAAGACAATGAACATATTCTATATCTCATAATATACAACCAAATTATATGAATTTGAATCATAAGTTACACAACCCAATCATTGGTTAGATGTAGGAGATTCAACTGTATAAACAAAGACCTGATATAACTTAGCACAGATTGAATTTACTCTAATTTTGAAATTAATGTTAGCCATAAGTCAAAAACATGTCCACTCTTTGTATCATAATCCAAATCTATGCTAAAACTATAAGTTATTTGTGTGTATTGCAAATACATTCATTATCAATATCAATTGTCAGATTTTGCCTTATGTGACTGCCATTGATTTCGAGCAATAGACAAAGATAGGGCTATTTTTGTTTGGGCAATTGGCATTTGTAAGACAGTAAAAAAAAAAGAGAAATATAAGGATGTCTTCCTAATGTTTTCCCCTTATATCAGGGAGGGCACATATATCAGGCCCCCTAGACTGGAAAAGCAATGCTATGAAAAATGAGGAAATAAAAAATCTTGAAATAAGAAAGCTACATAGCTCATGATTGATGTAGCATGCCAAAAATGAGGAATTAAAAAACCTAGAGAGGTTTAGTCATTTTAAAAGAAAGAACCAAGAGGGGAGATCCTCATAGATATGTAAAATAAACACCCAAATTGATCAAGCAAAAATGGTTGATAGTGAATGCAAATTCCAATCAAGATGAACTGGTTGAATGTAAGTGGAATTGTGTCAAATGCCAAAATGACAATGTTCAACACATTCCATACATGCTTTGGAAATCAAAAAAATACTAAAAGTAAAGAGTGGATCTAGTAGATAAACCAAACATGATCTTACAATGATAAACAAGGATTCGGTGGCATGCCATCCAAGATCTCTAGTAATAAATGATCTATTATTTGTGGTAGACCATCAACTATTCAATAATATAAGGAAATCAACTTTTAATGTGTTAACCATCGGCGTTAACACATTTATATATTTTGTAAAATATCATTTTGTTTTTTGTTCACGTAGTTATGTGTCAATTAAACTATATTTATGCCTATAAAAAGGAGCGTTTCTTCCAAATGAATTGATTTGCAATAGTTTTTGTTCAGGTAGTTATGTGTCAATTAAATTATATTTCTGCCTATAAAAAAAGGAACATTTCTTCCAAGTGAATTGATTTTCAATATTAAATATACATTATCCTTCTGCCCCTCCTAGGCATAACAGTGATATCAGAGAAAGGTAAAGAAAATAGAAAGAAGAAAAATAAATTAATTGTTGCAGATCTGTGATTGGGAGGAATGCCAATTCATTTATAAATAAAGTATGCAAACGTGAACAACATAATGATTCTCTATTGGACTGATTTTTTGAGGGAAACCATACATGAAAAGAGGGAAGGGGTGAAATTTATTTTAAAGGAAAATTCACGTTCAAATAAAAAAAAGTGAGGTGTAAGCCACAAAAGCCATGATTTTAGTTAATGTTGGTCTTCTGTATACGCTCCCCCTCCATTTATAGGTAGTGTATTGATTATGGGATTGCATTCACCAAGAGAAACCATAGAGGCTATGGTTAGGACCTTCAAGAAGGCATTGAGCGAGGCAGTCACGATCCCTTATGGAGCCAAGTCTGTGGTTAATGGCGAAAGAAAACAAAACCCAAGAGGTGGAACCAGTGATCGAGTTAAGAATGCTACCCCTGCTACTGCTTGTATTATCAAGCCTAATGAACAAATGTCCATGGCTATTGAGGTAGAGAAGGATAAACTTAGGAACTCGACTATTTTCCTTGCAGCCAAAGACATTAATAAACTTCCTTCAAGAACTTTCCTCAATGATTGGATTACAACATTTGGGGCAAAAAATTTGGCTTTCACTTTTATTTTCTTCGGATGATTAAAAAAGGATTTTTTTGAATTTTCTTCACTAAACTCTAACTCCTAGAGAGAAATTGTCAGCATATGATTTTGGAAGATTGGCTATGCTTGCTTTAGGGCTTTATCATGGTCGCCTAATGTTGTCCATAATGAAGTTTTGGCCCTGTTGAGCCCACGTTGGATTAACGTTGTCAACCTTCCTCCCTTCATGTGTAATATTATCCTGCAAGCCTTGGAACCAATTGGTATTGTCCTCAGAGTTGATAGAATAGACATCTTGCTTCCTCATACAAATGTTAGGGTATTGATTGCGATTAACCCAGGGAAAGGTTTACCTAGTGATATTGTTTCTGAACTTGGTGACTAGTCCTATGCCTTCCCTATTTCCTTTTTGGGTGGTCTTAATTCTTGTTTCCTATGCAAAAGAGAGGGTCACATGAGGCATGATTTCCCTCTCTTAAAGAAGAAGATGAAAAATTTCTTACCTAGTTCTGATAACATTGGTAGTGAGGGTGTTGTAGAACCTGTAAAACAATCTAGGATCCCTCAAAACCTGGATGTGGACCCTCATGTTACCTTGGAAGCTCTCAAGGCTTCCTTAGAATCATTGAGAATTGCATTCAATAAGAACTAGATTGCCTCATCCAACCTACTAGGTCTAACCTTGATGCTTTGGACTCCTTGCCCCAAGTTAAAGACATTGATTTTGGTTTGGTTTCTCGGGATCCCAAAGCCAAACATAGGACTCAGAATGCTCAACAGATTGTTCTTAGTAATATTTTAAGGATTTCAGGTCTCAAACACATATTTAGGAACCCTCCTCCCTTAGGGAATCTTGTGATTGAGCCAGCTATTTCATCCCTCAAGAAGAGATCTATGCTAGGAGAAAGCCTTCTGGTGGTTGAGGGGGACACTATTGATAGGCATAAAGAGATACCCCCAAGTTCTAGACCAAAGGAGGTTGGTAGGGTTGAAGAAGAACCCTATGGAGGGCTAGATGTTATCATAAAGGCTTATGATATTGATGATAAGTTGAACAATGTTTCCATTACGATTGTTCTGACTCTATTACCTTCTTTCCCCACTCCCAAGGAGTGTCATTCCACTCCCATGGAGAATGGAATTGCTTCTCCAGACACCACCACCCCACTATTAGACAGGGATGAAGATAAACCTATCTTTGAAGAAGGTGATATCAAGGGGTTAGAGATGGCTATTGTTGAGTTCAATGATCGATTGCAGAGCGACTTTGTTTTCAATGCCAAGAAGAAGTGCAAGAAGCCTATAACTGGAAAAAGCTTAGAGAGTTGTGGGGTAGGAGATAAGCTGTAAGATGAGGGTGGGGAGCCCAAATTTGGAAGGAAGAGAGGTAGTCCGCCCAACAATGTTTCCAACATCAAACCATTGAAAATCCAAAAGAGGAAATTGCCTAATTATTTCAAGAGCTTCCAAGCTCCTGTGGATATTGACTCTTAAGTTGATTATGGAGGTTAGGTGCGCATCTTGGAATGTGAGGGGATTAGAATTCCCAGATAAGAAGTATGTCATTAGGAGTTTTATTAAGATGTAGAAAGGTTTTGACTTTCTTCTATTACAAGAAGTTAAAGCAGTTGGGTTCACCTTAGAAGTGGCTCTGAAATGCATCTGACAAGATGCTAAGGTCTTCTACATCAAACACCCAAAAGGAAAAGGGGGATGTGTCATTCTGATAAATCCCAGATGGAATAGGATGATCATTGAATGGGGTTTTTCCTCATGCAATAGAATAGTCTGGGTGATCCTGAAGTATGAAGAGTTTGAATTCGGTCTCTATTTGGTATATGCACCCAATGATCACTATGATAGAATTAAGGTTTTGAATTGGATGTGTAGCATGAAAGATCTACCATGGATTATTTCAGGGGACTTTAACATGGTGGAATCCCCATGGGATAAAGGGGGAGGGTCTAAAATGGAGTGGAAAGGTAATGAGAAATAATTTTGGTCTAAAATGATCAGTAAACTTAACTTTTTTGATCCCCTTGGTGGAAAGAAGTCAAATTACAGGGGTGTATGGCACATGTGGTATAAATTTCATAAGGGGAACAAAAGGATTTATTGTAGGTTGGATAGATTTTATTCTAACAAAGACCACTTTAGTTTCAAGAAGGATAACAATGCAGTGAGTGTTAGGGTGGTACCATACACTTTGTCTCATCACCACCCTATAGTTTGCTCAATCTTTCAGCTGGGGAGAACCTCACACCCCAACAAGGGCCTTATTTCCTTTTCCCTTAATACTACTCTCCTAGGGGATGATGACATCAAGGCAGTTATTCTCATGATTGGGTGGTTCAATAATGACATTGCTAATCATTAGAGTGCCATTGAGAAATGGGTATAGGGTAATACAACAATAGTGGGTTACACTTTTCGGGAGGAAGGAATTCGCCCCAAAAAGCGTGGCCCACTAAAAAATTCATCATACTTTTGATCGGAATGATGAAACACTTTCAATCGAAAGTGAGTTACTTCTGATCAAAAGTACCTAAAATGGCTACTTTCGATCGGAAGTTACTTCCGATCAAAAGTACCTACTTACTTTCAATTGAAAGTAAGCAAGTAATTTTGATCGAAAGTAAGTAGGTTTTTTTTGGCGGAATAAAAAACCCGTTGAAACAATCATTTTCACTGTTTCGGCTGGGTTGAAAGCGATAGAAGAGTGGGCTTCCATTTTTTCAAACATCTTTATTCAGGTTTTTCACATTTTTAATTTGCATTCTTTATTGTTTTATAATATATATTGTTTGTATATATGCATTATAATGTTTTTATATATATATTGTTTGTAAATTTGTGTATATATGCATGTATATGTGTATATATGCATACATATATATATATGTGTGTGTGTATAATGTGTATATATACATGTATATGTGTATATAGATGCATATATATATATGTATGTGTATACATATGCATATATATGTTTATATATATGTGTGTGTGTGTGTGTGTGTGTGCGCATATGCATATATGTGCATATTTATGTGTATAATGTGCATATATGTGTACACACACACACACAGATATATATATATATATATATATATATATATATATAGATATGTATATGTATATGAAAACAAAATTAAACATTAAACTCTAGATTGAACCCTAACCTTGATTCTAAATTGAATTACACATTAAAAAATTTTGAACTCTAACCTTAACACTCAATCAAGTTCAACCTTAATCCTAAACCTTCAATTGAGCCTTATACTAACTCCATGTCTTAGCAAATTTTAAATTAAAAATCAACCTGAATTTGTGTCTTATCAAGTTATCACATGTGTCTAATTAAGATGTCCCCATTATATATGTACCCCAACTATAATTTAATCCTAATTATAATCATGGTATTAAACCTAACCCTAATATTCACCTTAACCAAACCCTAATATGAACCCTAGAACAAAAGCCTAATTTGAACCCTAACCAAAGTATAATCAAAACCCTAAAGTTAGTCCTAACCATAATCATAATTCAACCCTAACCATAATTCTAACTGTTACCCTAATAATACCTCTAAGCCTAATCCTAATCTTAATCATGATATAAACCCTCATGTCCTAATCATAATCCCAATCTTAACGCTAACCCTAATCCTTATCGTATCCCTAACCATGATATAAACCCTAATGCTAATCATAAAATTGACCCTAAACC
>MU223182.1:1982969-2003112 GCA_018584345.1 Thuja plicata | reverse complement strand
TATATATATATATATATATGTTTATATATATATATGTGTGTGTGTATATATATAAATATATACATACATACATATATACATATACAGACACACACACACATATATGTATGTATATACATATATATGTATATGTATATGTATATATAAATATATATACATATAATTATATATGTATATATGTATATATATATGTACATATATATATACATACATATATATATATATATGTATATATATACATATATATATATATATATATATATGTATATATACATACATATATATATATATATACATATATACATATGTGTGTGTGTGTGTATATATATATACATATATATCTACATATATATGTATATATACATGTGTATATATATATGTGTGTGTGTGTGTGTGTGTGTGTGTGTGAGAGAGAGAGATTGACAAATAAAAAGAGGCATTGGATTCCATATTGGGGGAAGAGGCAGTGAACAAACTGGATGGCGTAGATTTGACAATGCTTGCCAGATACATAGAAAAATGATCCAGGAAAGACCCTGAAACATTGCAACCAAATCAAGTGTGTCAAAGGGAATCAATTGATTCCCAAATCACTCCTAGCTCGAGCATAAGATCCAAGAGGAATTCAATAACAGTAAACTCTAAGAATGTGGAACAAGGAACAGAGATTTCCAATGTCCCAGCCACTCTTGGGAAACAAACTTCTTCCAACATGCCATGCATTTCATCTTGCATTGGTAGCTACAATACCAAGATAGAATATGATGTGGTTTCAGGGGAAGTCTGAATGAAAGAAGCTGGAAAAACATTTGTGAAAAGGTTGAAAGAAGCATGCCTTCAACGATTCAAAGACCATCTACATTTTCCATTATCAAAGATACCCACACACCTAAAAAAAGAAGTTATCCAAGACATGGAGACTAAATTTGCCACAGGTTGGTTTGTAAAGAAGATAAAACTACAAATATCTCAAAACTGTAAGTGATTTCAGTGCAACCAAACAAAGAATATAAAAAAACTCCCTTCAAAACTAATGGTGAAAAGGCCAATTCATGTAAATATGAAAGTATGAAAAGAGCTTGTAAAAGCATATGAGAAGTCCAAGGCACAGAGGAAGTCAGGTGAGGAGAGCACGCAAGTATTTTGATTTTCTCACAAGATTATACCAAATTTATTAAACGATTCTTCAATTTTATTTTTCCACGGTTAAATTGAATTAGTATATGTTTCAGGATAAAGCCTCCAAGGCTAGGCTTGTCAAACTTCACGGCAAACATCACAGTAGCCAGAAAGGTTTATAGGCCTTGATCTGTACATTTGCAAGTATATTTAATATGCTAAATGATTTTTTTTTTAAATTTCTAGGAAAAATTAATGCTTTCATATTAATTAGTTTAACTAGTCCATGTGCCATGTTTTTACAGGAAAAGAAATATGGCCGACATCCAACACAATTTGAAAAGGAAAAGTTACAAAGCAAGAAGTGGACTGATTTTGTAATCTGGATGGAGAAGGAGGTATCAATAGTTTACTTTCAATAATTTAGTTGGATATTGTTTTGTTAATATGTCAATTTTCATTTCTTCTATTGAATTATTTATTTATGCATAGGATGAGTTCTAAAGTGCTTCTATGTTGGCCCTAGATCCCACTTAATTTTCATACCTTGTAGCCTTGTACTATTCCAAGTTCTCAATTTCCTTCTTATGCCCTTCCTTTTCTGATGCAGAGGACTTATTCAAAAGATAAGGACACAATAACAGACTCAACAAAGTCTCAAAGGTGACTCCTCAAATGGGCTTCTCTCATTGCTCCCATTAGACATCTTGACAAAGGCTCCTAAAGCCAATCTTGTGTCTGACATGAAATGCTTCTCCTCAAAATATTACTATTGTATTAAGGAATTCCTTGTATCCTCATCAGCCCAATGAAATACCCTACAAGGCCACTTGACAAGTTTTATTCACACTTCCTTCATACATGGCAACTAGGCCTACTAGCCCTATCTTACTAGGTTTTGGGATTTAATTATTCAACCCCTAAAATTATGCACAAAAAAAATACACTTTGGAATACCCTTTTTAGAGTTACATGACATATCCTAAAACTCTTGTATGTTGTTTTGGGACACCAAAGGCAAAATAGGTCTGCAACTAGTTTTGGGGGTATAATTAGCCCTATTTTCCAAAGCAAGTACTTGAAAAACCTTGAGAATTCCTTGAAAAATACTACAAACATATTAAATTCAACACCAAAACAAATTTTCCACATTTTTTAGGTTCCTAAACCCCTCAAATTTGTCCGAGACTCAAAATTT
Source organism: Thuja plicata (assembly GCA_018584345.1). Classification (NCBI taxonomy): domain Eukaryota; kingdom Viridiplantae; phylum Streptophyta; class Pinopsida; order Cupressales; family Cupressaceae; genus Thuja; species Thuja plicata. The sequence goes on along the minus strand of MU223182.1, from coordinate 2,000,795 downwards.
GCACTCAGTCACACAAACGAGCTTGTCACATAGAAAACACCACCTCTCTCTCTCTCTCTCTCTCTCTCTCCACCTCTTGATCTACAACTAGATGCATCTTCAAAGGGACCCTAATAAATACCATTCCACCAAGATTTAGATTTATCCTATGGTGGAATGGAGTTTTACAAGCATTTTAACATTCAAACCCTATTTGGTGAGGGTTTCAGACCCACCTTGAGAAAATAGAAGTTACTCCTTCAATATTTAATGAAAAATTTTCAAACCAATTTCATATCAAAAAATATTCTCCCCTCTTTCCACCAATGTGAGTTTTAGAGCGTGAAAGTACAGTACGTGTCTGTACAATTCTTCGAAACACAAGAAAATAGTTATAATGTTGACAAACAAAGCAAAATTTGTATTCAACTTCTTCAAATATTAACAACTACTTGTACAATGAACACAAGAGGCATTATAAAAATCAATTAACTCATCCCCAATGGTCCCCAACTTATTTTTGAATGGGTGACCATTGGGATTTGAAAATTTCACTTTTGTACTAGAAACTTGCAAAAGTTGTCAATGCAACTTTTGCAAGTTTTTACAACTTTTCCCCCTACTTAAAAAACTAACTTAGAAATTTATGCCTATCTCTAAAACATGCCAAAATGAACAATATGAGTCCAATTACATCACTTCCATGCATTTTAAACACACTTTGAGTGATTTGACCATGTTTGACCCAATCAGGACCTTTTAGGGCTACATGAGTTAAATGACATTAATTGCCTTACAAAAATATTTGAACTGATTGTAAATGGTATTTAGGACCTTATGAGACCTTGAGATAACATTAAGGATCCTTGAAAATGAGAAGCATCCTTCTCCCCATGCAACCTACTAAGTATTTCCACTATGTTTTTTATTGAACCCATGAGACTAATGGAAGGGTACCATCTAGTGTTCCGAGAAGTTAATCTTTATCAGGTTTATTTGAAAAACTAAGATCCATTAGATATTGCTCTTGTGCCTTTATTTTTTTTTTTTTTGGGGGGGGGGGGGGGGGGGGGGGGGNGGGAGGGGGGGGGAGTTGTAGTGATGTATTAGTGGTAGTGGAATATATATGTCTCAAAATAATTATATCATAGAAATTGCTTGTGACCGAGGATTTAAGATGACCAAGGAGTGAAAGAACAAGAATACGAAAACACTAGATTTTTGGTTTCCAAAAGGTTAGAAAAGTGTTAGTGTAGGATTTTATTTCCTAGATGGGTTTTTACCTTTTCCCTTATTTCTCAGATTTCCTCCACATGTTTTTAATCTTTCTTAGGTGTGAATGTAGGTGCCTCCACCTACCAAATGTAGTTGGCTACATTTACTAAATGTAGGTGCCTCCACCTACCAAATGTAGTTGACTGTATTTACTAAGTGTAGTTGGTTTCATTTACTAAATTTAGGTGCCTCCACCCACCTCCACCCACCTCCACCTCTCCTTTTCCTATACAAACATGCTTCCTTACTTGTATTTGAATAGAGAGATTGAAGATATTGTATATGCTAGGATAATATAGATTTCCCTTGATGTTATTATGCCTTTGAGCATTTACATCAAGTTTATCTAGTATTGTTATTCTATTCATTTTATTTCCAGATGTTGATCTAATTCTTTCAATTATTTTTTGGGTTATATATGTTTTAACAGATTCTAACATGGTATAAAAGAAATTCTTGAAAGTTTAGTTTACTTAGAGGTCTTGTAAAATCTTCTTGTTATTTGTCCTGTGTTTCGTACGATCTGGAGAACAACAAAGATTTATGAAGATCCATTAAGTCTCTTTATGCATATATGTTGTTTTCCTTGATCTTTTTATTGCAGTACTTTGAAGAATTCAGAGAGCAATTCTAACTGCTCCATCGTGTCCAGAAGGCTTGAGAAAGTCAAGATTGGTTTTTGTTTCATCCAATTTGGAGATCATTTGCAAAAGTTGCAAAAAGAGGGTTTTGCTCAAATCTGGAAGACAAATTGGAAATGGAGCATTTTCAGACAAAAAGAACACCACCATCGTATCCGGAAGACCTCACAGATGAATTTTGATATAAAATTTGTCCAATTTTTGTGTCGGGAGCTTCTGTGGAAAATTTTTTGCCCATACAAATCGTTCAGCCCTTTTGCACACAAATTAAGGAGTTTAAAAAAAAATAAAATTAAGCGCATTAAGCACTGCGCTACTTGCATAACACTTAGCACTGTAGCCTTAGCACTAGATGCTAGGCTTAAGGCTGCAACCTTAGTGCTAACACTTACACAAGGCAGCAGCTCTAAGCCGCTAGCAGCTTACAAACCGCTAACGCGCCCACCACCTCAACTGCCAAGCAAGATGTCACATAGGACTGTACAGTCCAATGAGTCAATTGCCATGTCAGCAAGGAGCTCTGTCATTATTTTTCCATGCGAGATTTTTCATTAGGAAAAATTTGACACCTGTCAAACCATCATCTACACCAGGTTATTTGCTTTCTGCAACAACCATATGACCATCAAATTAAACATAGTGGATTGCTGAAGTCATCAGGATTTTGAATTTTTTTGCCTCCATCATATGCAGTTTTGACTTTATAGTCCAACTTTAGAGGCCCATATCTTGCTCATATTTGCTCCTTTTTTCGAGTTTTTTTTTAAATTTTGGGTAGAATTTCCTGAAGTTTACTTTGGTGAAGTTATTTTTGGATTTTGGTTGCCATATTGATAAAAAAATATTAGATTTTCATGGTTGTACCTATCTAATCTTGCATTTTGCAACTTCCAGAGTTTCACTTGGACACATGTGATAACATTTTTAGGTGCAATTTTTATTAAAAGTGTATAATTTTTTGTCTAGTTTCTAGATCTGCAATCAATTTTTAGAAATTTGGATTGGAAATATCACTTTCAGAAATTATACTTAGAAAAAGAGCTTTGTAATTGCACTAAATTATAAAGTGCCAACATTGTAACACTTTGGGGGTGAATTTTCTTGATCTAGTACAGGGGGTGATCTTGTGTGGTCTCTTACACACTCTCTCTATGTGATTTATTTCTCTTGCATTTCACACAACAATCTTAATTTCTGCATTAAAATGGATCAATCAACAATTCCATTACTCATACCTTATAACTACTATGAGTGGAAGTCTAAAATGATAATCTATCTTAAGAAGTTAGGGTTATATAGAGTAACAATGGGTGTCAAAATTGAACCAAAACTACTTGTGGAAAAGCCTAAATGGTTTAACAAATGTGATGAAGCATATGGTACTTTGTGCATGGTTGTATCTCCTGATCTTCTCTTTCATGTTGACTCTGCCATAACTGCAAATGATGTATGGACAACATTAGAAGGATTGTTTGGTAAACAAGATGAATTAAGGGGGAATCAATTAGAGAGTTAATTGATACGATTAAATCCATGTAACATTGACACTATTCAAGACTTCTTCACAAAGTTGAAGGATTTAAGATTACAACTCAAAGCATGTGGGATTGATAAGAAAGATTCACAACTAATCTTAAGTGTTCTTTCAAAACTTGGTTTAAACTATTCAGTTTTTGTTTCTACATTCTATGCCACTAAAAGTGCCTTAGGAACCAATTATAAAATTCCCTATCTTGATGAGTTTTCCAATGAACTCACAAAAGAGAAAGATAAATTGATTCATATGGGCACATTAAAACCCTCTTAATCTCATGCCTTGGCTGCAAATAAAGGCATTAAAGAACAAAGAGGACCTTCTAATCAAGAAAAGAAATAATAGAACCAAGGAGAAAAGAAGCCAGAAAAGAAAGTTGTTACCACAAACACACCAAATCAGACATCTTCTTCAAAAAGTGATAAGCCCAAGAGGGATAGAACAATGTGTGCCTACTATAAGAAACTTGGACATGATGAACACAAGTGTCTAAAGAATAAAATTGATCACTTGTCTCATCTTCTCGCGAAGAACAATATCAAAGTGCCTGACTCTGCCAAGACAAGTTCATCACAAGAGTCTACAAAGGACACTAGTAAAGGGAAAGGCAAGGGGAAGGCTCTAGTTGTTGTTGCTTCACAACCAAATTCATAGATCATTGATTTAGGTGCTTCACACCACATGGCTTCATCAAAAGAAAGTTTTTCCACCTTGGAGTCATGTTCTTTTCCATCTATTCTTTTGGGTGATGACACTCCTGCTGAAGTGCATGGGAGTGGGTATGTTGACCTAAGCAAAGGAACATTTCATCATGTCCTATGTGTTCCCTCTTTCTTAGCTAATCTCCTATCTATTTATCAGATCACTCATATAGGCTCTGGAAAGAAAGTTGAATTTACTCCAGACATAGTGATAATCAGTGAGATCAACAATGGGTCTACAATTGCAGTGGGAAAATTTGATCACCAGTCTAGGTTGTATCACTTCTCTCACTTTGTTCCTGATTCTCCTTCACTTGCACTACTTACTCACTTAGATGAAATAAGTCATTTGTGGCATCAGCGGTTTGGCCGCTTGAACTACCACTACCTGCAACAACTCAGTCAACAAGACATGGTTATAGGATTGCCTTCTATTCGATTCTCAATTAGAGTATGTCAGGGATACATTCTTGGAAATCATCTTGAAGAAATTTTTTATAAAGGCAAATCATGGAGAGCCACACAACTCTTGGAGTTAGTACATAGTGATTTGGCAGGACCATTTCCTCATCCTTCTTTTAGCAAAGCCAAATATGTTTTAACCTTCATTGATGATCTCTCTTAGTATACTTTTGTTTATTTCCTCAAACAAAAGTCAAATGTCTTTGAGTGCTTTCAATAATTCAAAGCTTTTGCAGAGAAACAAACAAGGAAAACTATCAAGGTTTTACGTACCAATAATGGGGGGGGAGTATGTCAATCAAAGATTTGAACAATTTTGCATCTCATAATGAATTAATCTTCAACATTCGATTCCCTACACTCCACAAAAACATGGAGTTACATAAAGAAATAATTGAACCTTAAAGGAAATGGCCAACTTTATGATTCACTCCAAGTCATTGTCACCTCAATATTGGGCAGAGGCCATAAACTGTGCATTTTATATACAAAATTGGGTTCCTCATCAAGCTTTCAAGGAAGAAACTCCTTTTCAAGCTTGGACTGGTCACAAACCCACAGTCAAACACTTTCAAGTGTTTGGGTGTTCAGCATGGGCCCACATTCTAGTAGAGAAATGCAAGGCTATGGATCCTCAAAGTAGGCCTTGCATATTTGTAGGATATCCAGACAATTTCAAAGGCTATAGGATTATCCATCCTACCACACATGATTTGATCATTGAGAGAAGTGTTCATATGAGGAAGATCCCTCAAGTTCTCCTTCTACCACTTCTCCATCCTTCATTCCTATGGAGACATTGTGACTGCATGATGATCATTCTTCCAAGGATTTTAATCCTCTTAATCCCAATAAAGAGTCTTCAGATGACAATGATGAGAATCATTCAAAGGGTGAAGATCATCCCCTAGATTCTCCACATTCTCTAGCCACTGGGCCACTTTGGACTCATCATACATTGGAGTCGGCAGATGATTGGGTTGGTGATCCTTCATATGTGAGAAGAACATGGTCACAATTTGAGCAAACTCCACATCTCTTTATTGCTACAAATTTTGATCCACAATCCTTTCGGGAAGCTTCTAGTATCCCCAAGTGGGATGCTACTATGTAAGAAGAGTTCAGTTCCTTAAAGAGGAACCATACTTGGGATTTAATCCCTCTTCATAAGGGAAGAAAACTTGTTCAATGCAAGTGGATCTATTAAACAAAATTTATTGCAGATGGGTCAGTTGATAAGCATAAGGCTTGCCTAGTTTCCAAAGGATTCTCCCAAGTTCATGGGATTGATTACTTTGAGACATTTTCCCTAGTTTCCAAAATAAATTCCATCCAACTTGTGCTTGCCATTGCTACATCCTATCGCTGGGAAGCTCATTAGATTGATGTAAAGAGTGATTTTCTTCATTTTGACCTTTAGGAGGAGATATATATGGAGAAACCACAATGATTCATCCATGATCCTTCACTTGTTTGTTTCCTATAGAAGTCTCTCTATGGCCTTAAACATGCCCCTCAAGCCTGGTATGCCAAGATGGACTCCTTCCTTCTCCCAGTTGGGTTCGCTCAGTGCCATTCTGATATGAATGTCTATTTTTTGCAGAAGGATGATAATCACTTTCCTTTTCCTCTATGTTTATGACTTGTTGATCATAGGGAGCCACTCATCCCACATCATGACAGTCAAAACTAACCTTCATGATCACTTATTTATGTCTTACTTAGGCCTTCTCCACTACTTCTTAGGGATTGAGATCACTTAGTCACCTTCTAGTATCTTCATTGGACAACCTAAGTATGCTCTTGATATGCTCTTTAGATTTCACATGGCAGACTGTAAGTCTGAAATGACTCCATTTCTGTCAGGAGTCAAACTTGAGGCTTCTTTTTCTTCACCCTTGGTTGATGCTACATTGTATTGTCAATTGGCCGATAGCCTCATATATTTGACTCACACAAGACCTGATATTTCCTATGTTGTGGGCATAGTCTCTAGATTCATGCATGAGCCCCATGAGTTGCATTGGAAGGCAGCTAAGAGGATTCTTCATTATATCTAGGGTACTCGCAGTTATGGGATTCATTATACAATAGGTTGTGATATTGACTTGATAGGATACATAGATTCAGATTGGACAGGAAATTCTCAGGATCACAAGTCTACTTCAGGGTATTGCTTTTCTCTTGGTTCTAGTCCAGTCTCTTGGTCAAGAAAGAAGCAGGCTGTTATTTCTCTTTCATCCACTGAGGCTAAGTATCAAGGAGCAGTTAATGTCGCTACTAAGGCCATTTGGCTTCAAAACATCCTCACTGAGTTTAGCATTCCTTTCTGAAATCCCACAGTCCTCTTTTGTGATAATCAAAGTGCCATTCACATTTCTCACAATCTGGTCCATCACCAGTAGGCCAAGCACATTGAGATTCACATGCACTACATTCAGGAGTTGATTCATGAGAAGGTTCTTGATCTTTAGTTCTGTCAGACATCCAATCAGACTGTCGACATCTTCACCAAACCCTTCACTGAGAGCAAGTTCATTCATCTACATTCCTTTCTTGGGGTGCGACAGGTGTCTACTTCTACTAGAGCTTTTTAGCTTCTTGTTTACTCTCTTTTCGAGAGGAGTTTTTTCCCACTAGGTTTTCTCCATTTCTCTGGTTATGAGAGGTTTCCTTATAGTTGTACAAAGGTACCTAACATGGATCTTGTGCTAGGACCCTTCTTTTCTACATCCACCTAAGTTGTGCTTAATGAGGGTTGTTAGTGTAGGATTTTATTTCCTAGATGGGTTATTTATCTTTTCCCTTATTTCTAGGATTTCCTCCACATGTTTTTAATATTTCTTAGGTGTGAATTTAGGTGCCTCCACCTACCAAATGTAGTTGGTTGCATTTACTAAATGTAGGTGCCTCCACCTACCAAATTTAGTTGACTGCATTTACTAAATGTAGTTGGTTGTATTTACTAAATTTAGGTGCCTCCACCCACCTCCACCTCTCCTTTGCGTGTATAAACATGCTTCCTTGTATTTGAATAGAGAGATTGGAGATATTGTATATGCTAGGATAGTATAGATTTCCCTTGATGTTATTATGCCTTTGAGCATTTACATCAAGTTTATCTAGTACTGTTATTCTATTCATTTTATTTCCAGTTGTTGATCTAATACTTTCAATTAGTTTTTGGGTTATATTTGTTTTAACAGATTCTAACAAAAATGTCTAAATGAGTAGCGTGTTGGGGATTATTATGGCAGGGAAAGAAAATACCAACTAGCAAGGCTTGGACAACCTTCTTCACTTTGAGCTCCACAGGACTCTGGAGGGTATTTCTTATTCTAAGTTTGTACATATGATAGATTCATTCTAATGACCAACTACAAACCTTGAAATGTGGATAATTCTCATATTTTATGTAGATGGTACTTTTATTTCATCACTTGAACAAGTAATCCCTTTTGTTTTAAAAAACACCAAGAACACATAAATTATATATCTCCTTCTTAGAATCATGGAGGAGTGTTATACATATACTTTTAAATGCATCCTCCAATGCCTTAGCTTTTTTCCTCACACCCATAGCCCAATTTATATCACCCTGATCAAGATAATAAGAGCGGTAGCCTCAGAGATTGGAATAATTTTAAAAACTATAAAAAAAGTTTGTAGCTGCACTAAAGCATTCTAATATCCCTGTAGAAACCAACAACCCTTCTAATATCGCTGTAGCTACAATATTTGCATCATTCCACTTCATTTTATGTTCTTTGTATGTTTCCTATAATTGAATTTTGTTCCTAATGATCATGAGTGGAATCTATTATTGTATATCAAAGATATTCATTTAAGGGCACTATTGTCTTGGATTCAAAATAAAAATAGTTGGGGGTAACATTTTATAGCACATAGAGACAGGGAGATCCACACCCTTTTGTCTTTAAGGAAAAAATCAGGTGAACCTATAGACATTTTCTATACTTGGCACAAAGTTCTCTACAAATCTGAATATAAATAGAAGATCTTGGTAGAAAGAGAAGAAGCCTTTGAGGAAATTGAATAGGTGGTTGCAACATTAGGAAGCACAGTGTTGGGATATCTGACACAAAGATGGAATAGGTTACCTAATGATTTGAAGCAAGCCAAATCCCATTCCTTGCAGAATTTTTGTGCAACCATTAGTAGGAGGGCGGCAAAGTATGTTCATTGGAACTCTATTATTTTGACTATTCTTGTAGCCATTTAAAATTAGTTCTATGAATATTCCTACAACCATTGGAATTGTTGTATATTTTTCTTGTAGGACAAGAAAACACCAACTTGACAAGGCTTGAACAAACTTCTTCACTTCGAGCTTGACGAGATCAGGAGGGTATTCCTATGAAATAAGTCTGCATACTGAATAAAACTTCAATACATAACATCATGCATACACACAAAGTAGATAATTCCAAGACTTAAGGTAATGGGAACCCTTATGGTAACAAAGTAACAAAATAAGGTAGAACAAAGTAACTTCTTGTTTGTTTGCTAAGAACTATGTTTTTGTGATCTGTTTCAGTCTAGTTTAGTTGTTGATTCAAGTAGTCTGATTATGGTTTCGTTTCATATGTTGTAATATTAGATATAACATAAAATTATTTTATTTCATTAAATAAATAATAATTTTTTTAATTTTTTTTTGGTAGAACTCAAGTCTTCCTGAAGATGAAGTTGATCCTCATGATACAAATCCAGAATGTGTTGTTTCTAGTCCATATCACATGGTAGAGGATGATGATGACGTAGATATAGAAGATACCAATGTCGATGACCATGATGACAATGACGATGATGATCATGCTAATGATGATTGTGGTGGTGATGATGATGATGATGATGATGATGATGATGAGGCACTTACTTGTAGTAGGTAGTAGTGACATTCATGATCCTATAGACTACACCATTGATCATTTTTGATATATCATTATGATGCCTCCTTTTATGGTTACAATCATATGTATCATTTTCATGTTGAAACATCATATTATTGAGGTGATACATTTTTTTTGGATGATATCAGTTTTGGTTACTGATCATGCTATTGGTATTCATGTTTTGTCACTGATGTCAACATATATTTCTATGGAGAAGACAAATTGGCTACTTAATTGGAATGAGTGTACAGATAATGTACAGATGATTCAAAATGATCGAAGTTGGATTTATGTAGAAGAATGTAGATGTTACAGTTCATTTGGTGAAGAATGGTTTTCTGGACTGCAACTGTGATTCTGGATAGAGCAGGTCTCTGTGTTTCGAGTATATCTTTCTGGAGAAGATATTTCAAAACTTGTGAGCTTACTGATGGACAACTGACATATGTTAGAGTAACGGGTTGAGTTCGATTGTTGATTGGATACTGATAACATCAGTTGTGGCATGTATTTTGGAGAAGACCTATTTCCTCGCCGACTTCAGACATGTAGCGTGTGAAATTAATTGTGAGTATGAATTGAGGATCTTGAAGTATATGTGATGGATTATAAATGTTGTATAATTTTCTTAGACACTGTGTGTATCTTAGCAAGGGGATATGTAATTATTTGTATGATGTAAAGCCTTAATTGGCCGACCTAATTAATTATGTATTAGGAAAGCTTAACTGGCCGACCTAATAAGTTATTGTATAAGGTTATATATGAAAGATAAATTCTTGTGGAGAAGTGTGATAGAGAATAGAAGGGAAGATATATGTGGAAGATGTGAAGCTTGTTGACTACTGGATGTAAGAAGAGTTGATACTTCATTGGAAATGACCAAGCAAAGACAGTTTCTATCAGAAAATTCACTAATTGTATATTTGCTTTATACACTTGTGCAGATTGTAAATCCTTAAGGGTGGCTTTAACCTTCTTTGGGTAGTGTTCCTTGGTAGTGGGCCTACTATTTTCCTTGACTCCTAACAGGGTCTGTCTCCTAATAGGGACTGTGTATTGCAATGTTGTAAAAAGCTCCTAACAGGGCTAATATCTTTTAACGAGGATAATATACTCTCAGTACATTATTTGTGGGTGTTGATTCTCACTGGGGTTTTACCTTTAACAAGGTTTCCTCGAAAAAAAATATTGTGTTATGGTGTTGGCTATTACTGTGTTATCATTTACATTTGGAGATTCAATTTATAAAGTTTAAAGTTTAATAATCTATATCACAACTGATTCACCCCCCCTTCTCAGTTGTCTTATGGACTGTTATTCCTAACAATTGGTATCAGAGCTATTGGTCCTCAGAGAGAAATTTTAATAGCTTGAGGTGATCTTGAAGATGACTGACTATAGGAAGGATAGTCCAAAGTTTGACCCTGAAAACTTTGATAGTTGGCAGAACAAGATGAGAACACATTTGCTATGTCTAGGAATTGATTACTAGATGATAAAAATGAAGAAGGAAAAGATAGTGACTGAGGATGAATTAGAGAAAGATAGTGATGATAAAAAGAAGCTATTCTCATGAAATATGGTTGCAAGGGAATCCTTAATCAGCACATTATCAGAAGGAGAATTTACTAAAGTAAAGGATTTGGACTTGGCACATGAAATCTGGTCAAGACTGGAAGCACTATATGTTGGAGACAAGTTTACAAAGCAAGAAAAGTTACAGAACTGGAAGACAAAGATGTAATCACTGAAGATGAAAGAAGATGCGAACATCAAAGCATATGCATAGAGAATTAATGAGGTAGTTACTGGTATTAGGAACTCTAGAGGAACTTACAATGAGGAAGAAGTGATTGCAAAGATACTCAGATCATTGACACCTACATATAGAACAAAGGTTCAGGCTATAGAGGAGATCATACCTTTGACACTAAATTTCACCAGAGAGATGTTGATTGGCAAGATAACTACATTTGAAGCCACAAAATTGGGAGACACTTTACCTAAGGTTGAGTCAGCATTCAAAGCAACTGTGTGCAAAAGAAAAAGAATCTTACCTGGAAATGCAAGCTCGAGCAATAATGACCTAAGAGAAGAACTTGGAACCTATGCTGATGAATGGGAACAAACATAGGTAGAAGAAAGGAAGCTAGATGAAATTGTTACATAATTTCTAGAAGATAAAAGAGAGGTAAGGGTAAGTTTGAGGGAAAATTACCTTTGAAATGTTTTTCATGTAACAAGATCAGTCATTTTGCATCTAGATGTCCCATAAGAATTCCAAAGCACAAACCTAAGTTTTTCAAATCTAAATTCTCAAAGGACAAGGAATGATATTATGCTAGTGAAGGTATATCTGATGATGAAGATGGTGACTATGATGAAATTGGATTTATTGCTATTAAAGATGATGAACCTATGCATGAAGAAAAATCCTTAGTATCTCAAGTTGAAAAGAAATCTGAATGGGTCATAGATAGTGGTTGTTCACATCATATGACTGGAGATAGAAATAAGTTTGTGAGTTTGAAAAAAAATGATGGTGGTGTTGTTAGATTTGGTGACAATACTCCTAAACTTATTATTGGGATTGGATTTATTTCCTTGGATGGAAAGACTAACACTGACAATGTATTAATTGTTGATGGACTCAAGCATAATTTGTTGAGTGTTGGATAGTTAGTGGACAAGGGTTATCAACTGAACTTCATCAATGGAAAATGTTCTATCAAGAGTAAGACAGGAGACTTGATAGCATCTGGTACTAAATCTAGAGGTAATGTATTTGAATTGAACAAATCTGAATCTTCTTGTTTTATTGTAAAGGTTGATGGCAGTTGGCTATGGCACAAAATATTTTGTCATGTTAATTTTGATAATATTGTGAAGGCAAGTATGACAAAAGAAGTTAGAGATCTACCTAGAATTGTAAAGCCATCTAACACTATGTGTAGAGAATGAGTTATGGGGAAACAAACTAGAAGCACCTTCAAGAGCAAAGCTTATTCAGCAAAAGGAAAGTTGGATTTGGTGCATACAGATCTGTGTGGTCCTACAAGAACAAGATCATACTATGGTGAAAGGTATTTTATACTTTTTGTTGATGACTTTTCTAGAATGATGTGGGTTACATATTTGAGAGAAAAATCTGAAGCATTTGACAAGTTCAAGTTATTCAAAGAAAAAGTTGATAATGAATCTGGTTTAAAGATGAAGTGTTTGAGATCAAACAGAGGAAGAGAGTTCACATGAAAATTGTTTAATACATACTGTGATGAAAATGGAATACATAGACATACTTCTACTCCTAGAACTCCACAACAGAATGGGATAGCAGAGCGAAGAAAAAAAACCATATTAGATGCTACAAGGACTATGTTGCTAGAAGGAAATGTGTCACATGTTCATTGGAGAGAAGAAGTTGGCACTATTGTGTACACATTAAACTAAATTTAGTTCAGAGAAGGTACAAATAAAACTCTTTATGAATTATGGTTTGATCATACACCTACTGTGAAATATTTTAGAATATTTGGTAGTAAATGTTACATCAAGTGAGATGATGAGATAGGCAAGTTTGATGCTAGAAGTGATGAAGGAAACTTTCTTGGTTATTCCACTAAGAGTAAAACATATAAATGTTTCAATATGAGATTAAGGAAATTGATTGAAAGCGCCAATGTGAGGATAGATGAAAAGTTTCAAATTCAGGAAAGAATGTATGATTGTGGTCAGATACCAGAGACAAGAGAAGTTGTTGTTGAACCTAAAGAACCCTCGATGATTAAGAATGAGATTGAAGAAGAAGAACATGCCAAAGCTACTAAAACATTGAAGACACCAAGGTATTTCAAGAAAATCTATCCTGAAGATCAAATTATTGGTGATGCAAGCAAAGGCATGATGACTAGATCTAAAGTTAGAGATGAAATCTGTTTGATTTCTCAATTTGAACCAAAGACTACTAATGAAGCATGTAAAGATGAATCTTGGACTAAAGCTATGGAAGAAGAACTAGAATAGATAAAGAAAAACAATACTTGGGAATTGGTTCCAAGACCTTAGAACAAAAATGTGATTGGCACTAAGTGGGTTTTCAGAAACAAAAATGGATGAGGAAGGAATAGTGGTAAGAAACAAGGCTAGACTAGTATGTAAAGGCTACTCACAACAACAAGGGATAGACTATGAAGAAACATTTGCACCTGTTGCTAGACTGGAAGCTGTGAGACTATTCCTTGCTTATGTTGCACATAAATGCTTCAAAGTGTATTAGATGGATGTGAAGTCAACATTCTTGAATGGTGATCTAGAAGAAGAAGTGTACATTGAGAAACCTGATGGTTTTCCTCTGATAGATGATAAAAACATAGTTTGTAGAATGAAGAAGGCACTGTATGGACTGAAACAAGCACCAAGGGCATGGTATTCAAGACTAGATAAATATCTACTTCGTCTTGGTTTCAAAAAAGGTAATGCAAATAGTAATTTGTATTTGAGAACTAATGAAGATGGAATCTTAATTATAGAATTTTTTTTTGATGATATCATTTTTGGAGGCAATGATAAAATGAGTAATAAGTTTGCTAAAGAAATGGAGAATGAGTTTGAAATGTCAATGATTGGTGAGATGAAATTTTTTCTTGGTTTGCAAATTAATCAGAGTAATAATGGCATATTTATATCTTAGACCAAGTACCTTAAGGAAATGTTGAAGAAATTTGGAATGGAAGATTGTAAACCTGTTGGTACACCCATGGTGACAGGGAATAAACAAACTAAAAGTGATGAGACTCAAAGTGTTGGGAAGACTAAGTACAAATCAATGATTGGTGGCCTACAATATCTAACACACACTAGACCAGATATTACCAATGCAATTGGAATTGTGGCTAGATATCAGGCAAATCCTAAAGAGACACACTTTGCTGCTATGAAAAGAATTTTTAGATATTTGAAAGGAACAGTAGAATATGGTATGAGAAATCTGATGATTTTACATTGTAGGCTTTTACTGATGTTGATTGGGCAGGTAATATGGATGACAGGAAGAGTACAAGTGGTGGTGCATTTTTCCTTGGAAAAAGGCTGGTTTCTTGGTTGAGAAAGAAGTAGAACTGTATTGCTCAATCTACTGTTGAGTCAGAGTATGTTGTTGCTGCAATAAACTATACACAAGTTGTTTGGATGAAACAAATGCTGAAGGACAATGGAATAATTTTCAAAGAACCAGTGATTATCCATTGTGATAACACTAGCATAGTAAATATGTCAAAGAATCTTGTAATGCATTCAAAGACTAAACATATTTCCATCAAGTATCATTTGTTGAGGGAGAAGGTAGCAGATAGAGAGATTAAACTAGAGTATATTAGCACAAAGGAATAGATAGCAGATATATTTACCAAACCTTTGCCAAAAGATGATTTTGAATATCTTAGAGGCATGCTTGGGGTGATGGCCCCTCACAGTGAAAACTAAATGATGCAGATGTGCATCAATCCATTGGATCTCAGAGCTATATCATTCTCTGGACTTGATGTATGGATCTACTCCTTAGGGGGAGTGATCGCAGAAGAATACTATGGAGTACATTTGGGTGATCCTGCACATAGCTGATTGAACATGAAGATTTGAAAAAGCTACATCTTACAAAAGACTACAGGTGAATTATGACACCCTTTGCCATTGTTGCCAAAGGGGGAAGGAATCTATGTGAAAATCACTACTATTTTTGGGAGACTTATGTTGAGGATATTTAGAAGATTGTATTGAGAGAGAGAGAGTACTTTTGGGTTGCTGCATATGGATTTTCCCATATGTTTCCATCAATGCCAAAGGGGCAGATTGTTGGATGATATCAGTTTTGGTTACTAATCATTCTGTTGATAATCATGTTTTGTCACTGATGTCAACATATATTTCTATGGAGAAGACAGACGGGCTACTTAACTAGAACGAGTGTACAGACACTGTACGGATGATTCAGAATGATCAAAGTTGGATTTATGTAGAAGAACATGTGCTGAACTTATTATTAAGGTTGCTTGACTTTATGTTACATTCTGTGGATGTTACAGTTCATTTGGTGAAGACTGGTTTTCTGGACTGCAACTGTGATTCTGGACAGAGCAGTTCTCTGTGTTTTGAGTATATCTTTCTAGCAAAGATATTTGAAAACTTGCGAGCTTACTGATGGACAACCGACATATTTTAGAGTAATGGGTTGAGTTGGATTGTTGATTGGATACTGATGATGTCAGCTATGGTGTGTATTCTGGAGAAGACCTATTTCTCGGCCGACTTCAGACATGTAGCATGTGAAATTAATTATGAGCATGAATTGCGGATCTGGAAGTATATGTGATGGATTATAAATGTTGTATCTTGTCTTAAATACTGTGTGTATCTTAGCAAGGGGCTATGTAATTATTTGTATGATGGAAAGCCTTAATTGGCTGACCTAATTAATTATGTATAGGAAAGCTTAACTGGCCGACCTAGTAAGTTATTGTATAAGGGTATATATGAAAGATAAATTCTTGTGGAGAAGTGTGATAGAGAATAGAAGGGAAGATATATGTGGAAGTTGCGAAGCTTGTTGACTGCTGGATGCAAGCAGAGTTGATACTTCATTGGAACTGACCAAGAAAAGATAGTTGCTATCAGATAGTTCACTGATTATGTATTTTCTTTATACACTTGTGCAGATTATAAATCCTTGAGGGTGGCTTTAACCTTCTTTGGGCAGCGTGCCTTGGAAGTGAGCCTACTATTTTCCTTGACTCCTAATAGGGTTTGTCTCCTAATAGGGACTGTGTACTGTAATGTTGTAAAAATCTCCTAACAGGGCTAATATCTTTTAACAGGGATACTATACTCTTAGTACATTATTTGTGGGTGTTAATTCCCACCGGGGTTTTACCTTTAACAGGGTTTCCTCGATAACAAATATTGTGTTATGATGTTGGATATTACTGTGTTATCATTTACATTTGCATATTTGATTTATAAAGTTTAAAGTTTAATAATCTATATCACAACTGATCCACCCCTTCCTCTTAGTTGTCTTGTGGACTGTTATTCCTAACAATTTTGACATGTATCATTTCACTTATATCATTTGGACATGTATTATCTTCACTACAATAGCATTTTGAGTTACATAATTTATTCTTTTTACTTATATCATTTGTACACGTATCTTTTTGACTTATGTCAACTATTGGACATTTATCATTTTGACATGTTTTTGATCTATTGGCATTTTGGACTTTCACTTATTTTGGTTATATATATATTGATAATATTATCAATATTGACTTGTCAATTTATATATATTAAAAGTGGTCGGTGATTTTTGCATGGATATTTATTATGTATGATTATTTTAATTTACTGCTCAGGATTTTCCAAATTCAATTAAATTATAGATATTTGACTCACATTATAGATGATTATGTTATAATAATTATCTTGTTATTTCATTTCCATTATCAAGAAAAAGTTGATGAATTTATCTAATTTTTAGATGTCTTATATATATAGGGAGGGCAATGGAATGGCAGATTTTCTCTCCAAGTTGGCAACCAAAATGACCCCTATGAAGTGGTGAAAGTTGAGTGAAGTGGAGGTTGGCAACCAAAATAATGGAGGTGATTGACTATGCATTAACTGAATATTAGCACCTGTCGTGAACCTTTTTTAACATTTATCAATTAAATTAAAAATTATAGAACCATTGTCTTTGATTTTTAATTTAATTAATACATATAAAAAAACATCACATCATGTGCAAATATTCGTAATTAGTGGACCTTCAATTTGGCAAATCAAGGTGATAGATGTATAATCTCACACAATGATGCCTAACCTTGCACACATTTCTCTACATATCCATTAAACATTGTTGGAATTTTTGAGAGACATTCATGTAGAAACTGAGAAATACAGCTTCGACTTCCAAGACCAATCTGCATGCAAGATACCTATTACAAAGAATGAAGCAAAAGATGGAAAAATCTGAAACCCCTCTGTGCTCAAAAGGTGAGAGCTCAAAAATGTATTCCGAGAGTATGCAAAAACAAATACAAGCATTCAACCTTAAAGGTGAATGAAACCCTAAAAAAGGAAAAAGCTAACCTAAGAGAAAGCTTAAGCAAAAAATAGAGTACGACTAACTTAATATTTAATATCAACATGATATAATTAATAAGTGAGGAAAACTATATACTCTAACACCCCCCCTTAAGTGAAGCTCAGGAGGTAAGCTAACCTAGCACAACTATGAAAGCAAGAAATGGGTCCCGGCAACA
>MU223182.1:1942823-1964211 GCA_018584345.1 Thuja plicata | reverse complement strand
TATTCATGTAGATTAGATTCATGTTTATTTTCATAGATTAAACTTGCATTTGTATTTCCTTTCATAGATTAATCATGCATTGTTATCATATAGAGTAGATCTCATTTTCATGCATTTGAATCTCTCAGTTCATGGTTTACTTGCATAGGCACTAACTAGGTCAATTTGAGGGCCTCCATTACACACCTTTGCACTCCATGACTAGAGAGCTGTGAGTCGATATTTGAGGCCTCATTCTTGAGCAACCTTGGATGGAATGATTCATAGAAGTGTGTCAACATTTTAGAACACAATATACTTTAGGAAACTCCCTAGATATAAGTTCATTTTCTATTATCCCCTTTCATAATCCCTTACCTCTACCTAACTTTGTGGGTTTAATCTCTAGGTCATATCCCTGCACCTTGGCTATCTACACACCTCTTTTATTGAAATTGATTTCCTCCTAAGTAAAAATGCTTTTGACTACATAGTCAGGGATATACACTACAACATGAGAGTGAAAAACATAAAATATAAATAGTTTCATAGCCTTCACTAGAAATTTGTGTTTTTCAATCTAAGAGTAGTTTAGCTTGTGCTTCTTTAGAGGGATACTCATAAAAGCAACATGTGCTTCAATTTTCTATTCATTGAGTTGCAATAAAATAACAAACATGGTGTGAGCAAAAGCCTAATAGTAAATAATGAAATATTTGCTAAAATCAAGATGTGTCAACTGTAGAGCATGAGAAATGATCTCTTTAACATTCTTGAAATCTTGTCTCTAGAATCATTCCTTTTAAACCCTTGTTTATCCTTCATCACATCTACTATGTCCCTAGTTATTTCAAATGAATCTGGGAAAAAATTATCTTAGGAAATTAACTTGGCCAAAGAAAGGTTTTACACCTATCCTATTTGATGGCAGGTTGAGTAGTTGAATTTTCTTCACCCTTTTAGGATCTAGTCTAATGCGTTCCTTTTTTTTTGATTGGTAATAGTTTTTTCATTTTTATTAATAAGTAAAGAGGTTACATCATGGCCAAAATTGGCTCTCGGGTACAATTATGCAAAAAAATTCCTTGCATTCTGCTATCCTCTTCTAGGATCAACTATGTATTAACATACAAAATAGAAAAAACCCCTATTTTTCTATTAATAGAAAAAACAAAAGGAAACTAAAGTCCAGCTAACTAAACCACTTGGCAGCCTCCTCTTTGGTGAAGTTACCAAAGGCACCATTTTTCTCCACCAAGGCCCTGACACAGAACCTACCCTTGGCTATTTTTCTCATGCATGTAGCCTCCTCCTCTCTAGCCTGGTGAGCTGCGTTGGCTTTTCCACCCTTTCAAGTGACTGGTAGTTGGCAGCAAATTTGTGGCCTTCCACCCTCACCCAAAGCCGCAGTGGACTTAATGGGTGTCTACTTCTTTTTATGCTTCCCCACGAGCTCAACTTCACCCTTCTCCTTCACCTCCTTCCTCCTCTCCAAGGAAGCCTTCAAGTCCTTCCACTCACTTAGAGCCCATGCTAAATGAACATCCCCAGGGTAATGGTTGACCATAACACAAGTGGCTGTAGGCCTCGGCTACCACTTCCCACAATGCAAAAAAGGCACCTCAACCATTTATAGACCTAGCCCCACATCCGCCCGTTGGATGATGCTCTCAACTCCTTCCACCCATTTGATCACCATACACTATCAAACCACCCATATCACCTCCTCTTTTGACTCCGCAACCAAGAGTCTGAGAGCTACAAACAGGGACGAAATTTCCAAGTTTGTTCTTGGTCTCCACCAATTCTGCAAATAATGTTCTCCAAATATTTCCCTAATTTCCTCCTAGAAGTCATCTCCATCCTCCATGAAAACATGGATCAACCAGTTCATTATTATGGGACCTTAAAAGGATAGGATTTAGCCAGTAGTAGAGAGGGAGAAATTAGCCTCCATTCATGCTAATGCTTTCTCTTCCATTTTTCACAATGTTGCCTTGCCTTCATCGCGGGTGGTTTTAACTTGTTGCCGAAGTCTCTGGAAAGTAATGGAAACTAATGATGCTTCCATCCCTCCTATCATTTCTCATTAATCCCATCTATACTATCTCAGCTTTTGCTTAATGGGAAATCTTGGCTTGCGAGATCCTAAAAAAACTTGTGCTCACACACATCCTTCTTGGTATCATTTCTTTTTTTGTATTGTGCATGGCTGTCACATGGTTTTGGTGGCATGACACTTCCCTTCTCAATGTTATACTCATCAGCCCTTGACTATAGTTTCCTTCCTTAATAATTTAGTAACCTCTATGTTTCAATTCTAAAATCTTCGAATATTTCAAATTTGTTTTCAAGTGAACCATCGAGCCCCGATGTTTGAGAGTTTATCCACCAACTCATTTTCCAATCTCGGTACCTGTGAGACTTTGAAGTCTTTGAATTCTCCCACCATATTCCTAATTTGTCTGATATGCTTATTTAGATACCAGGTATCCATTTGACCTTTGGCAATCCCATTTATTACCAGGAGAGAATCTCCTTCCAGGTGAATTCTCCTAATCTATAGTCTTCTCACCATTAGAATGGCCTTGACTGCTGCAAGACATTCAACCTCATTATTTGTTCCATTTCACAACCTTTTGGAACCTAAGGCCAAAATATCTCCCTTCTCATCTTGAGCAATATATCATATTCTCGATATTCTAGGGTTGCCGCTTGAGGCGCCGTCAAAATTT
The DNA here is from genome assembly GCA_018584345.1 of Thuja plicata. NCBI lineage: Eukaryota > Viridiplantae > Streptophyta > Pinopsida > Cupressales > Cupressaceae > Thuja > Thuja plicata. Next base: position 1,961,497 of record MU223182.1, on the reverse strand, counting down.
ATTTTGACCCATCTAGGGGATGGGGGTTTCCATTTACTCCTTTATTCTTCCTCTACCCAGATTAGAGGTTGCACCCTCCCAATCCCATTAAAAAGTCATATTTCACCCATGGCTAATGGTGTTGCACTAGCATGTCAACCCTGGTGAAAGGGGTCTTACTAGGATTGGTTTGTGCTACCGCGTTGGACACCAGCTTTGATACTACTATTTCAAATAGTGTTAGAAACATGTCTACTGCTTTAGCTTTTCTTGAGAAGATTATCTTAGTCTGCTCATTCTAGATCAACCAAATTTTGCTAGATTTGAGAACATGCCATATCACTACCAATGAAGACAGTCCTTTTGGGTTTGGCCACGAGGTTAGCCACTCACTAAGTTTACATGGTAAGGGGCCCTGCCATTTCATCTTTCCTAGTCCAAATCTCCATACTTCTTGTGAGAATTCATAGTTTAGGAATAGGTGATCCATCGTCTCTTCTGATTTATTACACAACACACATCTAAAGGAGCCTGCAAATCCCAGCCATATAAGTCGGTCCCCTGTGAGGGCTCTCCCATTCCCAGCCAGCCATGTAAATGTCATTGCTTTGGGAAAATAGTCTTTCCTCCAACAAACTTTTTCTTCCCACTCTACCTTTCTTCCTTCATTTTCTAGTAGGGCATGTCCAATTTTTATCAAGTACTGGCCACTTTTTTCTCCTACCCACCCTACTTCATCTTGATCCTCAGATGCTATGACCATTTGACTGCTCAAAATTTTCTTCATAGTCTCCTGATGTTCTGCTGAGAGTCCCAAGTCTATCGCCTCCTTCCATCTGAGTTCCTGGCTTAAAACAAAGGAGGCTAGATCCAAAAATTATCTTACCTTAGTTCCCCACTCTCTTTCCATTGCCAATATGACCTGGAGTGGTATCCCATGAGCCAAAGCTAGCTGCCCATCCCAGGAATCATGCCAAAAGGAGGCTTTCCCACCATCCCTAATTTTCCATGATAGATGATCCATTATTACCGGTCTACAACTTATCAGAAAGTTCCACATGGCCAATCCTATGGGTGGATTGTTGATCATGAGGATTCTCTCCTGGTCTGCACAATCTAGGTATTTGGCTTGCAATACTTTCACCCAATGTTACTCTAGTTTTCTATACATTTTTGAAACCAGTTTAGCTCCCATCACCTCATTAGTCAAATTCTAGTTTCTGATTTGAACCCCGCCACCACCTTTTTTTTGACAAAATCTATCCCAAGCCATTAAGGGGGTTTTGTCCTGGTCCTGTGTGCCATTCCTGAGGAATTTGTGCATTTTTTGTTGTATATATTTGATCATTTTAGCAAGGATTTTGAAGCATTCCATTGGATAGATAGGCATTGCCAAGATTACTATTTTTAATAACAATATGCGCCTTGCCAAAGTAAGCCACTTACTCTTCCATCCATCCATCCTGGCTTGAAATCTATTGACCAATTCTATCCATATCTCTTCTTTATCTACACCAGAAAAGAGGGGAGTGCCCAATAATTTATTTGGGAGTTAGCCAATTCAAACTCCAAAAGCTCTAGCAATGTCCCTCTATAATTTGGGCTCCGTTCCAAGGAAGAAAACTGCAGATTTCTACCAGTTAACATTTTTCCCTGATGCCACACTGTAGGTGTCTAGGAATTTTTTCATCACCATGGTTTCTTGCATTGAGGCCACCCCAAGGAGATAGGTGTCATCTGTGAACTGGGAGTGTGATGTAGCTTCCATTCCACGCGCAATCTCAATGCCTTTCCACATGCCTTGGGATTTTTTCTTTGAGATAGCCCTCCCAAAAAATTTGACTAGAATAATGAATAGGAACAATGAGATGGGGATGCCTTGGCAGATTCCCCATGTCATTTCAAAGAAACCTTGGCGGCTACCATTGATTAAAATCGAAGCTCAGTAGGATCCAATCATCCCTTATTTCCATTGAACCCATTTTTCATCAAAACCAAATTTCCTTAGTATCTCAATTAGGAATCCTCTGTCCACTCTGTCATACACCTTTTTGATGTCTAGTTTCAAAAGCATGTACCATTGTTTACTTGTTCTAGATGAATGTATTTCTTCACGAGCTATTATTATTCCATCTACTATGTTCCTATTAGGAGTGAAGCCGCTCTGTTCTCAAGAGATCAGGCGCTCCAGTACAGTCTTTAAGCAATTTTTTGCAACCTTAGTTTATGATTTGATAAATCATGTTACAGAGTGAAATGGGTCAAAACTCCTCAAATGTATTGGGTTTCTCTTTCTTGAGAATTAGGGCCACCCTCATATTATTGAATTCCTTTAAAAAGAAACATTTGGATCTAGACTCTTCCACGACTGCCAGTAGCTCCGAGCCTAAAGTCTCCCAAAATTTTTGGTAGAAAAAGGATTGGAAGCCATCAGGCCCTAGTGCCTTATCTCCACCCATACCAAAAATCATCGCCTTTAGTTCTAATAATGTCACTGGGGCAGTTAGTTTCTGGTTATCCTCTGGATTCATCATCTGTGGGATGAGTTGAAGGAGTTCTCTTTGGGCCCTATCATCATTAACCCCTTCCTCACCCCAGAGATTGGAGAAAAAATCAACAACCTCCCGGTTGATATCTGCACTCTCTTTTGTAAGATTTCCATTTGCCATCTTGATAGCCAGGATTCTATTCACACTTCTTTTGATCTTTACCGAGATATGGAAAAACTTTGTGTTTCTGTCGCTCACTTTGAGCCAACTCTCCCATGATTTTTGTCTATAATACACTTCCTCTCTCTGTAAAATTTCACTATATCTACATAGTAGATCTTTTTCTATTAGGAAATCTACTTCGTCCATACCTTCATCTTGGACTTTGCAATTTAAGAATTCCAGCTACCCTTCCAATCTAAGTTTCAACAAAGATATCACCAAAATGTGTTCTATTCCATATTTTTTAGTTTTTGCTTAATAAAACCCAATTTCTTACAGAATTGTAAGGCCAAGTTTCCATCTTCTTTTGGGGCCGAAGTCCACCATTGAGTGACCATTTCCTTGAAACCTGGTTCTTGTAGCCACATTTTTTCCATTTTGAAAGGGCATCAGGGAGGTATCCCATCCTTGTGAAACATTAATGCTACTAGAAAATGGTCTGATCCTCACAGACCTAAGATTTGAGCCTAAAAACAAAGGGGAGTACATTCCAACTTCCTTCCAAGAAGAATCTATTTAGATTCTCTATAATGTTGGAGAAACCCAATCTCCTATTGGTCCAAGTGAAGTTTCCTCCTCCTGCTATCACCTCCCACAACCCATTGTTCACTACAAAATTTTGAAAATCTGTTTGAACCCTGCTCAGCCTACCCTTGCCACCCTATTTATCTGAGTGAACAAGGGTTGCATTAAAGTCCCCTACAATTATTTCCACTTGCTTCCCTAGACCATCTAGGGCCAAAGCAATTTCTTCCCAGACCCGTCACTTATCCTCTATTTTGGTAGGGCCATATACATTGAATAAAAAAATTGAAACATTAATAGTGAAAGAACTCACCTTGGCCAGTTGCCAGAATCTTGCCTTAGAGATTTATTCCACCTTAACCAACTGAGGGTTCCATATGATCCCCAGGACACCTAAGGCACCGACTGCATCAACAAAAAAACCAGACCATTTCTGTCTTACCCTGAACACCTTCACTGCATTTTCACCATCTAACTTAGTCTCTTGAATACAAACTATATCGAGATTCACTTGATCAAGACCTCTCTTGATCAAGTGTCTCTTGTCAGGGGCATTTCAGCCCCTAAAATTCCAAATTAGGAGCTTCATGGCTGCCCAGAAGGGAATAATTCCCTTCCGAATCGAAGCTTAGTTTTCCCCTTTGTGTTACCCACATCTTCTAGTAACTATTGATTTGATTTTATCCCTCTATTTTTCTAGCTTCCTAGATTGGTTTTTGTCATTTGTGACTTTGTTCTCTTGATCGACCAATGCTCCTTTATGCTGACTTCCTCATTGGTTCCTAGAGGGTCTTCCTCTTGATCTTCAATGAGCATGGTCTCTAGATCTGTTACTGAGCTTGCTAACCACTGTTTCACTGGGGACATGTGTATATCCTTAAATTCACCATTGGGCCCTTCTTGGCTACCAATCCATGCCTCAGCCACACCCACTCCTTCCTTCTCCATCATTTTCTCTTAACCTGGGATCACCTTCGATGACGTTATCATCATCCTAGCCCGGGCGACCTCAGTTATCATGTTGGGTTTTCTGAACTCTATTAGGGTTATCTCTGCTTCCTTCCAAAAAGGTCCTCCATCAACAATAGTTTCCCCCTGAGGTACCTTTCCATTCCATTCTATCTTATGGGCCTCTATAGTGGCCAATTGGGTGTGTTCAAGTTGACAGTTTTTGGGTAAAGGCATCGACTGGTTTTCAAGGTTCAGGACTAGACAGGATAAGATATTCTCCAAGATATTAACCTCTTTTCCCTTCCCTTTCTATGTTACTAAGCATTCTTCTTCCTTATGCACCCGTTCCTTGAATTCTTTACATTTTCCAAAGTTTCTTTGACCTTTATTCCCTATCATTAGTATCCTTCGGCTGTGCGAATTCTATCACATGCGGCAAGAGTGGGTGCGGTTTTCATAGTATGAAAATCCTAGAATACATGCAAAAGTCCTTTTTATCCACTGCTTCATCTGCTTTGATAAATTTTCCTAGTTGGTCTCCAACCATTTTAAATAAATGTGCATGCCAATATTCATGTGGAAGATTATAGACGCGAATCCAAATCGGGACTTCCTTGATAGTAGCTTTCTTAGGGTTGAATTTTGGAGTCCAGTCCTTTATATAGAAGTCAATCCCTCCCATCATGAAAGGTTCGTTGAATGTGATCCTATTTTTTCCATCTCTGTATCTACTATGATCAAGAAGAAACCATTTGGTAGGGTTTTTGCTTTGAAAAGGGGCCCCCATTCCTCGTTCACCCAGTTCCTAATCTTAGGATAGGTTGACCAACCTCCTCCCCATTTCATGAAGAAATCCCGTGCCTTCAATATTTGCACCAAGTTCTTCCAAATTTCCGAGTCCAGGCGAACACTTATTGTCTAATTATCTGTGGTTCCCAATCTTTCCTTGGTAAGAGGCATATTTTTAGGGCTCATGTCTACCTTTGGAAGCCATATTTGATATGTTTGTTGATGCAAACCTTCCTTGTAGCTAGATGAGATTTGTGTAAATCCCCATTTGTTCTACTACGGGCCCTGCTGATCCCATTCAGCTCTTGTTCTGACTGATGCTCTCTTGCCAGGCAACGACTGCTTGGCCAGTGGGAACCACAAGTGTCTTGGGCTATGCCTATCAAAACCCTCTCTCTTCCATCCATCATGCCTAGTTCAAAACCCTAAATCATATATCCTTCATTGCTCTACCATCTAATTCCTAAATTCCATTCTCTACATGTAATTTCTTAATCCTTACCTATGCTTAGTCTAATGTGTTCCTTAAAAATAATATACTTGAGCAATTTTCCTTTAGCTACACCAAAGAGAGACATTTTAGGATTGACATACCATGTTTCCTACACCTTTGTAAAATTGTTACTAAATCTTTGAAATGGCATTTCCTCCTTTTAGAAATTAGGGTTAAGTCATCTATATAAATTATGATAATCTTGTTTTCCAGTCACCAAAGGATAGATCTATAGCTCTCTGAAATGTGTCCCTTACATTTATCAATCCAAATGACTTCCCATTAATGAAAAGGTCCCCCAAGGTGTGATAAAGACCCATTGAGAGAGAAAGACCCCCGATCAAAAAGGGAGGAGGGCCTGCCAACTAGAAGAAAACCTTTTCACATAACAAAATGAGACTAAAATAGAATATAAGTTAGATCCAAATAGTAACTATAGAGCTCACACAACTTATGGAAGTAGAAATGATCTACATTCTCTTTAGTTGATCCTTTTATAGATTTTTGCAGGCTTTGACATGAATTTAACTATGTGTTTAAGAAAACTTCAAACTTTGTATGTGCTTCAATTATATACCTTTTCTTTGAATCAAATCTCTTCCGTGGATTTTCTCTTCACTTGATCCTTTCAAAATTTTTTGCAACTTCTAACTTCTAACTTTGTATTAATTAAATGTTTAAGACAAGTTTAAATTTGTATGTGCTTTCATGGTGTACCTTTTTTTGAATCAAATATTTTCAGTGGATATTCTCTTGAGTTGATCCTTTCATAGATTTTTGCAGGTTTGAACATGAATTTAATTGCATCTTTAAGACAACTTTTAACTTTGTGTTAACTATGTTTTAAAAAAAAACTTCTAACTTTGTACATGCTTTGACGATGTATAAGCTCCTTTCATAGTTATTTTAGACTTTGACATGAATTTAATTGCATGTTTAAGACAACTTCCAACTTTGTATTAATTGGGTGTTTAAGAAAACTTCAAAGTTTATATGTGCTTTGACGATGTACCTTGTATTTGAATAAAATATTTTAGTGGATTTTCTCTTCAATTGATCCTTTCACAGATTTTGTAGGCTTCAACATGAGTTCAATTATGTGTTTAAGACAAATTCTATATTTGTACGTGCTTCGATGACATACCATTTCTTTGAATCAAATCTCTTTAGTCTATTTTCTCTTTAGTTGATCCATTCACAAATTTTCGTAGGCTTCAACTATTGGAATAATGGAAGGGTGTGTACTGAAAGGGGAAGGGTGAATCAATACCCTTAAAAACTTTTACCAATTAACTTTAATACTCTTTACTTGCGTAATCAACCATTGTTTCTTTTCTACTTCATGCATGCAATATCATAGCATAACTGCAAATGCATGTAAAAAAACACTGAAACATTCATGAAACTTATTTACACATGACACAAGTATTTGGTAACACAGAAACCCTTGTTAGAAGGTAAAATCTATGGTGGGGATGAAACCCACAAAGCTTCACTATCTACAGAATGGAAGGTACCTATTAGGGCTACAAGTTGTGATCACTTCTTATGATGTTACCCTGTTAGGAGTAACATGTCAGACTTGTTAAGTCTACTCAGTTAAGAAATTTTAGCAACACAGTGTATGTGTACTCTTAGTTAAGTCCACCTTCTTAAAGGATTTTACTATTTTCTAAAATTGTTAGAGTAAAAAATTACATGACCTAATTTTTGCAATCTTACATTGCTGATTACAGATACATTAAGTTCACAAAATATATGTATCACTTATTGTGATAATTAATACCTCTGTTCTGCTTGGTAGCCTTGAATGTAGTTCTTTGTAACTAAATTATTCTTTATATGTCCTTCTACATGAAAACCTATGTCTGATTCATAGCTATCCTTGGCAGCTACAATCCTCATGTTATTGATTGATTAATACATCTATATATACTAAAGATTTTGACCTAATTAGGTTTCACGCTTTTCTTGAAAAAAACTCTAAGACCAAAGGTTTACAACTTGACCTTGATATCCCATTTTGCCTAAATACAATCAGTTAAGTAATTGCATCCATCATTTACATTTTTATTGATCCACAAGAAATCATTTTCCAACTAAGAAAAAATCTATTTTAAAGATTAAAGTGCTTTGGCTGACGTGTAGTTGAGATCTGCTTTTCCCAGTGATAAAATTGTCTCTCGGTTAGATTGGTGCTCAGTAGTCTCTATAGACTGGTGCTCGGTGATGTCTCTACTCGGTTGATATATTTCTCAGTGTTCAAAAAATTTTGGTGACCACTGTGCTCGATGATCACTGTTGCTCGGTGAATGCTGTTGCTCGGTGATCATGAACGACCAAAACTGTCTTCTTGTATACTAATGACAACTTTTGATCCTTTACGGATTATCAATATCCCCCTTTGGCATTAGTATAAAAAACTGATATGTACAGTATATATACCAAGTGTTGTATTTTTACAATGACTCCCCCTTTGTGCATCCCTCAGTATGTAGATATAATGTATGTACATGTTTCCCCCTTTTTTGAAAGTAATGACAAAGATGCAAAATTTACAGCTCGTCAAGTATGTGTGAATGAGATTTCTTAATGAAGGCCATCATCTTCTCCCATTTCTCTTTTAAGTTCTCTAGGGTCATTTTCTCCAAAGTGATTTGAGCTTACATGTCATAGATGCTTTCTTCTACTAACATCTATGGGGTGGAAATTAAAGTCTTTTCGTAGTCATGTGTGTCATCAGCAATGTGAGATGTGGTAGTAACATGGCTTGTATCTCGGTTACTTCATCTCTAATTTTTCTTTCAGCCTTTTTTATTTCAAGTCTTAACCATTTAGATTCAACTAGCTTTTCATAATGTAGTTGGAATGCATTTGGATCGGTTGAAAGACTTTGTGCACTAGCTTTTAGATCCTCATTTAACTTAGCTATCTTCTCATCATGCTCATTAGTGAATTTTTCAATAGTGCACAAATTTTTAACTAAGGTAAATAATTTTTAAATAACAGGTTCTAATGTAGTTAATAGTTCAGAAAGTTTCACCTTATTCTCTGCCACTTCTTGGCTGATTTTCTTTGCGAGTTTGTAGTGATATTTTTCTTCTGCTCTTTCCTCAATGACCTTCTCAGCATCTATATTCTGTTGTGTGATTTCCTCGGTCATAACTGCAAGTTGATCAATGATGGGTGCATTTTGATCAACCTAGGTGTCAGGAAATACTTGAAATAGAATCTCCTTTTTTGTTTCTAGGACTTGAGTATTTCCGTGTTCCATTCTTAGCTTGTCCTATTATGCTTTCCTTTTGCATATCTCCCCATACCTTGTCAGTGAATCAGGATCAAGTGTTCTTGGATCACATTCGGGTATGTCTATGATTTCATCTAGGGTGACATGGGCTTTACTTTTCTTGTTCTTCTTCTTTTTTGGAATGTTGCTTGATGTAGGGGAATGAGGTATTATGGAAAGAGCCTTTTGTTTCTTAGTTTCTGTCATTGATTACTTTGGAGGTGTGGTGCCTTGGATAGGTTGCTTGTTTAGTACCTATTGGCCAGTTGTAGACGTCTCTACTTCAAGCTTTTCTTGACTTGCAACCTTGTCTGCCTTTCTACTTTCCTAGGTGGGCGCATCACTTGGTTTGCCCTCTCCATTTTTTTTTGTCTTCTCCCCTTGTTCCTCACCTTTGTCCATTGGTATGTTTGCTTCTATCTCTGGTGGTGTCTTTTGTGACTTAGTCATTATATTTATTGCTTGCATCAATAAATGCATATTACCTGGTATTTTTCCCTATGTAACATCAGTAGTTTCCTATTCAATTATTTGCTCGGTAGCTTTTGTGACATCTTCATCAACCTTTGCATCATTATTAGAATCATCATGAGTGATATCCTGTATAGTTATGTCGTGTAATTCTCCTAATGATTGAAATATTTGAGGAATATCATCCATGGCCTTACTTGCCTCAGTGGTTAAGTCAATGGGATTGACATATTTGGTTTCATTGATGAAAATGTGCTCAGGGCTCAGTGTGGCCTCCTTTTCCTCAGTGTGAGAAGTCTCGGTTGTAGCTAGTACCTTCTTGGGTGGATTAAAGATTTGTGTCCAAATCTTGTTTCTCTCTATGTCAATATATTCAAGCTTGTTCTTCAATACCTTGTATGCTCTTGTTTTTGCAAAAAGTTTCTTGGTGTACTCCTTCATTGTTGTGTCAATTTATTCAATTGTGGAGTTGGGCATGAATGCAACTAGGGATTTCTCCCTCATTTGTTTCTCCATATTCAATGCATATGTCCACCTAGCTGATATTTTATCTTGTAGATCCTATGGAATATGATTTCCAAATTGTAGAGGTACATATTTGTAAGATACCATCATCTTAATGATTGCCTCTTCTATTTTTCCCTGATCCTTGGTAGATAGATTTGCCCATTGTCTAATCTTATGATGTTGTATGATGCCTGTGTTGATGATTGACTCTGTAATTTCATTAATTGTCTTTGGTATTTTGGCCTTTGCAACTTGGATCCTTTTTTTCTATTTCTGCTTCTTCAGTATCATCCTTGTCTTCTCTTCCTCTCACATATCTCTTCCATTGTCTCAGTGCTGGTTGCTTGGTTGAGGCTTTTCTTTTCTGATATGTTTTCACTGTGCCCTTCTCCAATGGTGGTGAGTCTACCTTAGTTGTTTTGCTTCTTGTCCTAGATGCAACTGTTACATTAGTAATTTTTGTTTTCTTTGCTTGTGGTTTCTCTACATCTGATTTGGTAGACTCTAAATCACTTAATTCTTTTCTTTCACCGACGGGTGACTGTCCCTCGGTGATATCTACTGATTTTTCCAACTCTTCATCAATTACAAAGAGTTTCTTCTTAAGAATTTTCACCATTTGTGTTTGCTTCTTCCCTATTTTCTTGACTACTAAGCCAGTCTTTATCTTGACTTGGATTCCTCATATGTACCAAATTTTCTTATTCATTTGTCAACTGGTTCATTCAGTAGGGCTTCAAAAGGTTTTGTAGATAGATCTATGTTAATCTCATATTCCAATGGTGGTAACCATGTTGTTCTTGGGTTGCCAGCTTTGATGAGTGTTGTGTCGATGTCAACTAAAAAACATATCTCATCCTTGTATTGTTTAACCAACTGTACAGGGATTCTCATCCTCTTTTGCATCCGATTCTTGAATGTTGTCAAGTAGGCATCCAACAGTGGAATGCAATTATCTCCTAGTGATTTAATGTAATCACTAATCTGTACTATGATGGGTTGGTTGGTGTCCCAAGTGACATTACCGATGGAAGGAAAGAAGTTCTGGAAGTAAAAGAATGTGCACATTAATAGAGAACCAAACTTACATGTATTAGTTTGGACTGATCTAATTGTTCTCATGTTTTCTTCCAGTTGTTTCAATAGTAGCTTAACTAGGTCTAGTTGTACACCTTTCTTTACTATCTTGTATGCAGTGTCGACAGCTCCACAAGCAACGTTGTTCATTTTTGCTTGCTCAAAATATCTTGTATCCAATCACATATGCACTGAATTTCATTTTAGGGTCAGTGATTGAATTGACTTTCAAACCTCTTCCGTCCCATTCGACTCCAGTTAGCTTTTTAATCTTGGGGTGTCCAGGGTGTCTTAGGGATTTTTCCTTCTTGGTGATGGGGTATCTAGTCACTACGTGAATCACATCCTTTGTGATTGGCTTGGGTTCATCTAGCCACATCTTTCTGTCATGCACTCAACTGAGCACAATGCGAATCCATTCTATTTTGAATTCTTTCAAGAACAATAGGGCATTGGTTAACCCTTTCACTTCAATGTGCTTATACTCATCCTTGCATAGATTCTGATAAGCTTCTTCAAGTTCAACTTCTCTAATCTCTGCAACTTTGCAGGGAATGTATGCACAAATGTCTTCAACTAGTAAAACCCTAGGTGGGATACTTGAAAATGCTCCCTTGTTGTTGGGTTGAGCAACAACCTCTGGGAAAAAATTGTTGTTTGGTTCATCATAGGTTGAGTTCTTGATTAGAATGACCTTCTTGTCTTTTTCCATCTTGATCTTTTAGGTTCGTGAAGTGGTTGCCATTTTTCTATAAATTAGGGCTTCTTTGCAAATAACTTGCTAGCTCGGTAAGTATAGATACTCACGAGATGTTTGTTGTGAATGATTGAAATTTGTTGGAGTTTCTTTAAAGGTGCTATGAATCACTCTACAATGTTATCGCTCTGAGTCTCTTTGCATTTATCTACAATCTTCTCTATAATGTTGGGTGAACGAATGAGTTCACATTTCCCTTTTTATATAAAAATATACCCTAAGTGATGCAATAAATGCTTCACCTACCACTCAGTTGACAAAATGTAGATGCTCAGTTAACAAACTAATGTCTTTAGCTCGGTGAGTATACAATACTCGGTACAAAGTGTTAGCTTGGTTTTCTTCCACATGTTTATTGACGATGCTTGGCATATAGTGTCAACTCGGTTATTTTTCACATGTACACTGATATGCAGTTTATGCTCAGTTTATATTGACTGACCATACTAGATTCACAAAACATAACATGCAATACCATAGTGCATCTTCATTCATGATAATTTGGCATATTCTTAATGAATATAGGAACTTATGTAAAATAAAGCTTTGTAGAGTGCAGTTCCATACTTGTATTGCTTAGGTGGGGGTGGTGGAATCACCTGATCCCTTAGAAGATGTGTCACCAACTGTAGTGCTTGGTCTAGAATTATCATTGTTTGAAGCTCTCTTCCACATTTGATTTCTCATTCTCATGATGTCTTCAATAGTATTTCTATTTGCAAAAGTGCTTGACTTTGTCACTTGGTCTCTGCAATCCTTACTTAAGTGACCGACCTTATGAAAGTGTAAGCATGCCATTCCAGTGTTAGTTTACTTTCTAGATATTCTTATCCATTTACTGATACAGTTAGAAGCTGTATGTCCATATCAACCAGATTTTGTGCAATTTACCCAAGTGTTATAATCCCAAACATATGTATTACCAACTCTTCTCGGTTGATATGCATTTTCTTGTTCTTTAGGTTTCCAGACTTGCTTTATCCTTTTCCTACATTCATGAAATGTGTGGCCATGCATGTTGCAAGTAGAACAATGTTTCTCCATATAAGATTTCTTCTTTGGTTTGTTCATCTTAGATCTACATTCATGTGCTTTGTGTCCATGCTTGTTACAATTATAACAATTACCTATGAATGTAGAAGTAGTTTTAGGAATACCTTTTTCTTTGCTCTTGCAAACATTTGATGTGTAGCCTGGTTTTCCATAGTAATTACATTAGTGCTTCTTTGGTCTTGGATTTGTGTAGAAATTCCTTTGATCAGCTCGGTTTGATGATTCTCCATGCTCGGTATACCCTAAACCAATATTGTTTTTGAGTCTTCTTTATCCATTCAAAAATTCATCCATTCTTTTTGTATTGTCTTCAACTTTCTTGATCATATCATTATGTTGTTGTTGAATCTTCATTTCATGCTTCAGTTTCTCATTTTCTTCTTTTAGTTCACCAATAGCTTCCAATTTTCTATCAAGTTCCATGTTCACGCGGTTGGCCTCATGACTCATAAGAACTATTTGATTGGTGATCTCAATGTGATCTTCAGTAAGTCTCTATATCTCAGATTCTTTCTCTTGTAACTTTTCAATAATCTTTCTCCTCTCATCAATAGCCAAATTTATTTCTTGTTAGGCTTGTCTTGCATTATTCATAACATCAATCATCCTTACCATCTGTGTCTTTTGATCGATCTGTAGTACTTTCACTTGTTCAGTCAGATGTTGATTGATTTCATTTAAATCTGTAATGATTCCTTCAGATGTGTCAGATGTATTACCAAATCCAGATCTAGATGAATCAAATAGGTCAGGTATCTCTTCTTCATGATAGTCAGTTTCATTGTAGCGAGATGCCATGACTTTTCTTTTAGCCAATAACTCTTTCATTTTGTTTCTTGCCTCTTTTTATTTCTCAAAGAAAACCTATATTTGTAACTTCCGATTCTCAATATTTTTTTATCAAGTTTATACCTTTCCATTGTATGATCTTTTCTCTCAAGTGATTAAACTTTTCCAAATAAGAGATCTGGCTCTAATAGCAATTGTTGGAATAATGGAAGGGTGTGTACTGAGAGGGGAGGGGTGAATCAGTACCCTTAAAAACTTTTACCAATTAACCTTAGTACTCATTACTTGTATAACCAACCATTGTAGCTTTTCTACTTCATGCATGCAATATCATATCATAAATGTAAATGCATGTAAACAAACATTGAAATATTCATGAAGTTTATTTACACATGACACAAGTATTTGGTAATGTAGAAACCCTTGTTAGAAGGTAAAAACTGCGGTGGGAATGAAACCCACAAAGCTTCACTATCAGAAAAATGGAAGGTTCATGTTAGGGCTACAAGTTGTGATCACTTATTATGATCTTAACATATTAGGAGTAACATGTCTGACTTGTTAAGTCTACTCAGTTAAGATATTTCAGCAACACAGTGTATGTGTGCACTCGGTTAAGAGATTTACAATAAGAATGCTAAGTCCACCTTCTTAAAGGATTTTACTGTTTGTTGCAATTTTTAGAGAGTAAAAAAATATATGACCTGATTGCTGCAATCTTACATTGCTGATTACAGATACATTAATTTCACAAAATATATGTATCACCTATTGTGATGAATAATACCTCTGTTCTACTTGGTAGCCTTGAATGTAGTTCTTCATAAATAAATTCTTCTTTATCTATCCTTTTGCATGAAAACCTCTGTCTGATTCATAGTTGTCCTTGGTGGCTACAACCCTCATGTCCTTGATTGATTAATACATCTATATATACTAAAGATTTTGACCTATTTAGGTTTCACGCTTTTCTTATGAAAAAACTCTAAGATCAAAAGTTTACAACTTGACCTCAATCTCCTAGTTTGCATGAATACAATTAGTTAAGTAATTACATCCATCGTTTACGCTTTTCTTGATCCACAAGAAAAGGTTATCCAGATAAGAAAAAATCTATTTTAAAGATTAAAGTGCTTTAGCTAATGTGTAGTTGAGATCCACTTTTCTCGATGATAAAACTATCTCTCGGTTAGATTGGTGCTCTGTGATGTCTCTGCTTGGTTGATATATTGCTCAGTGTTCAAAAAATTACGGTGACCACTGTTCTCGGTGATCACTATTGCTCGATGAATGTTGTTGCTCGGTGATCATGACCGACCAAAACTATCTTCTTGTATACTAATGACAACTTCTGATCCTTTAAGGATTATCATCAACATGAATTTAATTGCAAGTTCAAGACAAATTCTAACTAACTTTATATTAATTTTGTATTTAAGACAATTTCAAATTTTGTCCATACTTCATGGATCTACCTTTTCTTTGAATCAAATCTCTTCAGTGGATTTTCTCTTTAGTTGATCCTTTTACAGATTTTTGCAAGCTTCAACACAAATTTAATTACATGTTTAAGATAATTTATAGCATATTTAATTAATTTTTTAAGATAACTTCAAACTTTGTACGTGCTTCAATAGTGTACCTTTTTTTTGAATAAAATCTCTTAAGTAGATTTTCGCTTCATTCGATCCTTTCACAGGTTTTTGCAAGCTTCGACACAAATTTAAATGTGCGTTTAAGATAATTTCTAATTTTTTTATTAATTGTGTGTTCAAAACAATTTCTAACTTTGTATGTGCTTCGCCGCCATGCCTTTTTTTAATCAAATATTTTTAGTTGATTCTCTTTTCAGTTGATCCTTTCACACTTTTTTGCAGACTTCAACATGAATTTAATTTTTCATTTAACACAACTTTTAACTTTGTATTAGTTATGTGTTTAAGACAACTTCAATCTTTGTTCATGCTTCGATGATGTGACTTTTCTTTGAATTAAATATTTTCATTAGATTTTTTCTTAAGTTGATCCTTTCACATTTTGTTTCAAATTTCAGCAGAAATTCAACTACATATTTAAAATTACTTCTAACTTTGTACATCTTTTGACAATGTACCTTTTCTTTGAATTAGATCCCTTTAGTTGATCATTTCATGGATTTTTGTAGGCTTTGACATCAATTTGATTGCGTGTTTAGACAACTTTTAAATTTGTATTAATTAAGTGTTTAAGATAACTTCTAAATTTCTATTAATTACATTTTAAAGACAATTTCTAACTTTGTATGTGCTTTGATGACATACCTTTTATTTGAGTTAAATCTCTTTAATGGATTTTGTCTTTAGTTGATCCTTTCACAATTTTTTGCAGGCTTTGATACAAATTTAATTGCATGTTTAAGATAATTTCTAACTTTGTATTAGTTGCGTATTTAAGACAACTTCTAAATTTGTATGTGCTTTGACAACGCACCTTTTTTTTGAATCAAATCTCTTTAGCGGGTTTTCACTTTATTTTATCCTTTCACAATTTGTTGTAGGGTTTGACATGGATTTAATTATGTGTTTAAGATGACTTCTAACTTTGTATTAATTTTGTGTTACCACAAATTCTAACTTTGGAGTGGATCTTTAGTTGATCTTTTAACGGGTTTTATTAGGCTTTGACACAAATTTAATTTCATGTTTAAGACAATTTTGAAGTGTGTATTAATTGTGAGTTCAAAATAACTTCTTTCTTTGTGCATGCTTCAATGACATACCATTTCTTTGAATCAAATTTATCTAGTGATTTTTTTTAGTTGATCCATTGAAAAACTTTTATAGGCTTCTACGCAAAATTAATTGTGTGTTCAAGACAACTTTTAACTTTGTATTACTTGTTTATGTAAGACAAATTCTAACTTTGTATGTGCTTTGATGACATACCTTTTATTTAAATCAAATCTCTTTAGTGGATTTTATTGTTAGTTGATCTTCTCATAGATTTTTGCAAGCTTCGACATGAATTTAATCATATTGAAGAAAACTTATAACTTTGTATTAATTGTGTGTTTAAGAAAACTTTTAAGTTTGTACGAGCTTCAATAACATATCTTTTCTTTGAATCAAATATCTTCACTAAATCTTCTCTTTAGTTGATTCTTTCATAGATTTTTGTCAGTTATAACATGAATTCAATTATGTGTTTAACACAACTTATAACTTTGTATTAATTACTAATTTAAGATAACTTTTAACTTTGTATTGTTAATTGTGTGTTTAAGACAACTTCTAACTTTGTATGTGCTTCAATGATGTACATTTTCCTTGAATAAAATCTTTTCAGTAGATTTCCTCTTTAGTTGATCTTTTAACATATTTTTGTGGGTTTTGACACAAATATAATTGTGTATTTAAGACAACTTTAAACTTTGTATGTGCTTTATTTCTGTACTTTCTCTTTGAATCATTTTTTTTAGTAGATTTTCTCTTCAGTTGATCTTTTTATAGACGTTTACAAGGTTCAAAATGAATTTAAATATGTGTCTAAGACAAATTCTATTTTTTTTTATTAATTGTGTATTTAAAACAACTTCTATTTGTTGGATGATATCAGTTTTTGGTACTGATCATACTGTTGATATTCATGTTTTGTCACTGATGTCAACATATGTTTATGTGGAGAAGGATGAATTGGTTACTTAACTCGCAGAAGTGTACATACATTGTACAGATGATTCAGTACGATTGAAGTTGGATATATGAAGAAGGATGTGTTTTGACCTTATTTATAAGGTTTCTTGGCTTTATGTTTCATATTGTGGATGTTACAGTTGATTTGGTGAAGACTGGTTTCTGGACTGTAACTGTGATGTTCGACAGAGCAGGTCTCTGTGTTTCGGGTATATCTTTCTGGCGAAGATATTTCAAATAAAGTGAGCTTACTAGTGGACAACCAACATATGTTGGAACAATGGGTTGAGTTCAATTATTGTGTGATTACTAGTGACGTCAGCTGTGGCATATATTTTGGAGGAGACCTATCTGGTGGCTGACTTTAGACATGAAGCATGTAAAATGAATTATGAGCATGGATTACGGATCTAGACGTATATGTGATGGATTGTATTTGATTTTTACTTGTTATAGGTACCGTGTGTATCTTAGCAAGGGATTATATAATTGTTTATATATTTGGATCCTACCCAGACCTCGACATCTCTCAAAATTGATTCTAAATCTTCTGAATTCTTCCATAATCTATTCTGACTTCTTCTTGATCTCTGATTCAACATCTATCTATAATTTTTTGCTCTCCATCATCATTATGATGTTTCATCTTTCCATTTTTCTCCTGAGGGGGTAGGATGATTACATCATTTAATCTATTCCAATCAATCCAATCTGATATTCAAAAGTCCTCATTGCTAGGGGCATCTCATCACTTGGGGCATATTTAGTTTTTTGTACTTCATAGTCAAAACTGGATACTCCATAATCAATAAGGGCATCTTTGTTCCTTACATCTTGTCATGTATTAAGTATATGAGCAATCTAACTCAGATTCTTGAGGATCAAGCTCTATTCTAGAGATGGTTCTTGAAAAACTATCTTTTTGGGACAGGTATTGGGGCAATCTAACCCCGACTCCTGATAATCAAGCTCCATTCTGGAGATGATTTTGAACCTCTATTTATTATCTTTTGAGATAGGTATCGAGGCAATCTAACCTTGACTCCTGAAGGTTAAGCCTCATTCTAGGGATAGCCTTGTGAAAGATGTCAATCTAACCAGTGTCTGGGAAATCTAATCTAGATATTGGGGGACTAAGTTCTGTTCTGGAGATAGTCCTAAAATATCTATTTAATTATCTTGTTGGATAGGTATCGGGGCAATCTAACCCTGACTCCTGAAGGTTGATCCTTGTTCTAAGGATAGTCTTGTGAAAGATATCAAATCTATTTAGGTATCAGGGCATTCTAACCCGGATCCCTGAGGATCAAGCTTCGTTCTAAAGATGATCCTTGAAAACTCTACTTGACCGGCGTCTTGGCAACCTAACATAGACTCTGGAGAGTCAAGCTCTATTCTAGAGATGGTTTTGAAATCTTTGCATCATCAATTTTGCAAATCTATTCTTCTGTGCTTCAAGCATCAGACTATTCTTTGAATCAATGTGCAGCTCGCACATCAATTCAAAGAGGGGCAAAATGTAACACCCCAAAATTGGCATCTTGCAACCCTAACCAATTTTGTTGCATTTATCACTCTTCTAGATCATCTAAGTCCTATTGTACTAGGCAATTCT
>MU223182.1:1874989-1942672 GCA_018584345.1 Thuja plicata | reverse complement strand
AAGGAATTAAATGATATTTAATTATTAAATAAATATCCTCATTTTCAATAATTGAATTTAATTATTCAGATAATTGAGAAAAAGCAATTATGAGGTCATATTTATTTAATTAATTGGATAATCTCTCCAAAATCTTTCTTCTGTTCAGAATTGGAAACTTCTCTTTAATTATGCTTTAAAGAGAGAAAACAGATAAATCAAATAAAACAATTAAATCAAAGAAAGAAAATAGTTAAAAGCAAAGAGAAAATAATTTATTGTATTCTTTTAAATAAAGATTTCTATTCTAAACTGGCTTTTCTATATGTTTTATTTCAAAAGAGGAAAATTTCCATTCTGAACAACCTCTGAGTCTATAAAAGAACTCTCATTCTTCATTCAAAACCCCCACTCATTTTTATGCATTGTTAGAATACTAAATTATTGTCACATTTCTTGATATCTCATATAGAATAATTTCATTATTGCAATGTAATAGTTTCAATTTCTAGAATAATTGTATTGAAATTATGTCTTAGATTAATCTCACATCTTTCAATTCTTAGGATAATCTTGCATTGTATTGCATTCATGGAGAAAAATCCTTCATTCCTAGATTGGTCTATGGTTGTGAGACTCTCGTTCTGAGAGCTATTTCGAAAACCCCATCTGGATAGAAGGCAACAGGTCAAATCATGCAGACAGACAAGATGAATAATCTCATATTCATTCTTGTGTGTACCTGGTGAAGAAGGACTATGTTGAAGTGTATGGTGTGTTAACAAGGCCAAATTTAACACATACATGGTATAGATTAAAAAGGGAAAGAGAAGTGGAAGCTGTGAGGCTTATTTTTCTACTGGATGTAGAGCAGAGTTCTGTGACAAGAGTAATTCATTGGAACTGACCAAGCAAAGATAGTTGCTATCAAACAGTTCACTGGATTGTATATTTTCTATATACACTTGTTCAAATTTTGAATCCTTGAGGGTGGTTTAACCTTCTTTGGGTAGTATGCCTAGGCAGTGAGCCTGTTATTTTTCTTGACTCCTAACAGGGACTGTGTACTGTAATGTTGTAATAAGCTCCTAACAAGGCTAAATATTTTACCAGAGATACTATAATCTCAGTACATTATTTGTGGGTGCTAATTCCCACTGGGGTTTTACCTTTAATAGTATTTCCTAGACAACAAGTATTGTGTTATGCTGTTGGCATTTATTGTGTTATCATTTGCATTGCAATTTTGGCTTACAAATTTGAAAGTTTAATAATATATATTACAACTAATTCACCCCCCTCTCAGTTGTCTTGTGGAGTGTTATTCCTAACAACCAGTATCAGAGCTACTAGTCCTTAGAGAGAAATCTTAACAGCTTGAGGTGATCCTAAATATGACTTACTACACAAAGGATAGTCCAAAATTTGATCTTGAAAACTTTGACAGTTGGAAGAACAAGATGCAAACACACTTACTAGGTTTGGGAATTGACTACTGGATGATCACAAAGAAGAGTGAAAAGATAGTGACTGAGGATGAATTGGAGAAGGCTACTGAAGATGAAAAGAAGCTATTTTCATGTAATATGGTTGCAAGGGAATCCTTGATCAACACACTTTTTGAAGTTGAATTCATAGAAGTAAAAGACCTGGACTCTACACATGAGATATGGACAAGATTAGAAGCATTATATATTGGAGATAAGTTTACTAAACATGAAAAGCTACAGAACTGGAAGACAAAATAGAATCAACGAAGATGAGAGAAGATGAGAAAATTAAGGCATATGCACAAAGAATTATAGAAGTGGTTACTGGCATCAGAAACTCTGGAGGCACTTACAGTGAGGAAGAAGTGATTGCGAAGATACTAAGATATTTGACACCTATCTACAAAACCAAAGTACAGGCTATAGAGGAGATTATACCTTTGAAACTGAACTTTACTAGAGAGATGTTGATAGAAAAGATAACTAATTTTGAGGCCACAGAATTGGGAGATTATTTACCTAAGGTTGAGTTAGCATTCAAGGTGATTCTGTATAGAACAATAAGACCTTATCTGGGAAAATGAGCACCAGTAGTGGTGACCTAAGAGAAGAGCTTGGAGTCTATGCTGATGAATGAGAATAAATACAAGAAGATGAAAGAAAGCTAGATGAAGTAGTGGCACTAATTGCTAGAAGATAAAAGAGAGGTAAGGGAGAATTTGAAGAAAAATTACCTTTGAAATGTTTTTCATGTAACAAGATTGGTCATTTTGCATCTAGATGTCCTATAAGAGTTTCAAAGCACAAACCTAAGTTTTTCAAGTCTAAGTATTCAAAAGACAAGGAATGTTATTATGCTAGTGAAGGTGTATTTGATGATGATGATGATGACTATGATGAAATTGGATTTATTTCCATTAAGGATGATGAACCTATGCATGAGGAAAAAGCCTTAGTATCCTGTGTTGAAAAGAAATCTAAATGGGTTATAGACAGTGGTTGTTCACATCATATGATTGGAGATAAAAATAAGTTTGTGAGTTTGAAAAGACATGATGGTGGCGTTGTCAAATTTGGTGATAATACTCCTAAGATTATCATTGGAATATGATCTATTTCTCTGGATGGGAAGACCTATACTGATAATGTATTACTTTTTGATAGACTTAAGCATAATATATTGAGTGTTGGACAATTAGTGGACAAGGGTTATCAATTGAAATTAATTGATGGGAAATGTTCTATCAGAACTAAATCAGGAGACTTGATCACATTTGGTACTAAAGCTAGAGGTAATGTATTTGAATTGAACACATCTAAAGCTTCTGGTTTTATTGCAAACGTTGATGATAGTTGGTTATGGCACATAAGATTTTTTCATGTTAACTTTGATATCATTGTGAAGGAAACTATGAAAAAAATAGTAAGAGATCTACCTAAGATTGTGAAGCCATCTAACACTATGTGTAGAGAGTGTGTTATGGCGAAGAAAACTAGAAACACTTTTAAAATAAAAGTTTATTGAGCAAAAGGGAAGTTGGATCTGGTGCATATTGAAGAATTTGAGAAGTTCAAGTTATTTAAATGAAAAGTTGAGAATGAATCTGGCCTAAAGATAAAGTGTTAGAGATTAGATTGAGGTGGTGAGTTTACATCAGATTTATTTAATTCATACTGTTGAAGAGCATGGAATATTCAGATAGACATCTACACCTAGGACACCACAACAAAATGGGATTGCAGAGTGAAGAAATAGAACTATATTAGATGCGGCAAGGACTATGCTACTGGAAGGTAATGTATCACATGTTCATTAGAGAGAATTTGTTGGTACTTATGTGTACACTTTGAACAAAATTCAGATCAGAGAAGGTACAAGTAAAACTCATTATGAATTATGGTTTGATCATACACCTACTATGAAATATTTTAGAATATTTGGTAGTAAATTTTATATCAAGAGAGAAAATGAGATATGCAAGTTTGATGCTAGAAGTGATGAAGGAATTTTTCTTGGTTATTCTACAAAGAGTAAATCATATAAATGTTACAATCTGAGATTGAGGAAATTGATTGAAAGCGCCAATGTAAGAATAAATGAAAAGTTTCAGATTCATGAAAGAATATATGACTGTGGTCAGGTTATAGAAATGAAAGAGGTTACTACTGAACCTGAAGAACCTCTGATGGTTGACATTGAGACTGAAGATGAACTAATTAAGGTTACTAAGACTCCTAAGACACTGAGGTATGTAAAGAAGAACCATCCTAAAGATCAAATAATTGGTCATGTAAGTAAGGGCATGATGACTAGATCTAAAGCTAGAGAAAAAATTTGTTGGATTTATCAAGTTTAACCGAAAACTACTGATGAAGCATGTAGAGGTGAATCTTGGACTAAAGCTATGGAAGAAGAACTTGAACAGATAAAGAAAAATAATACTTGGGAATTGGTTCCAAGACCAAAGAAAAAAAATGTGATTGGTACTAAATGGGTTTTTAGAAACAAGATGATGAGGAAGGAATAGTGGTAAGAAATAGGGCTAGACTGGTATGTAAAGGCTATTCACAATAAGAAGTCATAGACTATGAAGAAAATGTTGAGCATTGCTTTTACAAAAGTCAACTTTCTAGGATCTTGAGATTCAATTTCCTCTCTTGAAAGAATAAGAGAGTTATTCCCAAGGTTCTCTGGATCAGGTCACAACCTACTTGGTTACTCAGTTAAAGATAAATGTGAATGTTCATGAGGAGGCCTTTCCTCATATGTTCAAGACATCAAAATGCAAAACAATCCTTAGTACAATTTTTGGGGTTTTCCCTTTTAACAAGATTGGTGTTTGAAATAAAATGCAATTTTATATTTTCAAGGTGATTACTTTAGATTGAGACAAAATTTTAAATGACCAAGGTAACAAGAAAGAAATAAAATTACTAAAATGCAATCCTATGGTGGGGAGATTTGGAACAAACCCAAGAGGTATAAATTAGACAAAGTTGCAATTCTATACCCAATGGATGCAAGCATTTGGAGAGAAGATGAATTCACTCATTCAAGATATTCAAAACCTATCAGATCATGAAGCCACCAAGATGTGCGCACCCAGAAGATAGATTTATCTTTAATCCCAATAGATGACCCCTTCCATGCATTCGTCATAGCAAGGTAGATAGAAAACAAAAAACTCCAACTAAGGTAAACATGAATTCAAAACACAACAAACAAGAGGCTCTTTGAAAGTAATGAATAATGCATACACACATTCACCAATTCACATAGATGGAAGAAATTTACACACCACGAATGAAGCACCAAATGTAGATCTTTATTTTATTAAGAATCCAACCCTATTACATTGATTTGATTACATTATATAGAGTTTTTGATCTACCAACTCTTAATGCCAAAATTAGGGCATCAAAGAGTCTAAATTTATGAATATAAACTAAAACTAAAGCTTAGCTAAAAGAAACTATTTCTAACTAATATTGAATAGCTTGCATGGATTTTAAATCCACTTACAATCAGTTTGTCCATACAAGAGGGATCAAACTCGTCAAGAAAGAAAGAGAAAGAAGATAAGGTTTCTTCTGTGAATTGTAGTCTTCATCTTGGTTCTTGGAGTTCTCCCTTGGAATCTTCATCTGGAGGTTCTTCTTGCGGTGGGAACTGATAGGGGACCTTTAGTTCTTCCAAAATGAACTCAAGTTAACCATCAATCTGATCTGGAGTTCAATTGGCATGGAAAAAGATGATCTCGTTGAAAGCACTTAGATTTTTGGCCTCTGACCTCTACTCTGAAGTTTTTTAGTATCCAAAAATGGCCAAGTGTTGAACTGACTCTGGAGATCTGAAAGTTTCAACCTTTTTGAAGGCTGAAAGGCCAAAAAAACTAGAAGGCTGAAAGGCCAAAAGAATTGGGAGGCCAAAATGCTGAAAGCTGCATTGCCTAATGAGGCCGAAAGGCCGAAACTTGCCTTAGGAGAATTTCGCTAAGTGCTGAAACTTATTTTTTCCAAAAATGCTCAAGAGTCCAAGGAGTCAGTTTGGGAATATTTTTGGGTGTGCAGCCCGGAGCCTCTATATGATCTCCTAAACTTCTTCATAGTTTATCTTTTTTCTTATCACCTTGTTGACCTTTCGTTCTTGCTTCTCTTTAAATGTAATCAATTCAGAAGAAAAGAACAACTGTTGTAAGGCCTCCTTGGTACTGATACCTACCATAATATCCCTAAACTATTGGACCACTTCTTTTGATGGATGTAAGATATGCTGAGATTCATCTTTGTACAAGTCGAGACCAATCCCTATGAAGAAAATATCTATTTCTTCTACCCATTCCAAGACCTCTATTTCTTCTACCCAATCCAAGTCTCAAAATTATCGAGCTCTTCGCCTTCATATATCTTAACCAAGATCTAGAAGCATTATTTCTTAATGATTTGTAATTCTTGGAGGGCGGCTCACCATTTTCTTGTCTCAGACTCCAAGCCACCTTCATCCTCCATCAAGTCTATCAAATATGTAGCTTAAATCAAAATGACTCTGTAAGGTTTGAATACCTATTTGATGGCCTCTTCCCCGTACTACTCAAAATATTCTTTCTAATCTACACTTGCATGGATGAAGGATGGTGTTAATCTTGTCAGATAGTCTAGGGTGTTCCTCTTCTCTAACACTACCTGTAGTGAGGCCTCTAGATAGCTTGGTTCAATAGGATCAACCATCTTGTGAATGAACTTATTCAAAGCTTCATTCTTTTCTATCAGGGATTTTATGGTCTCCTCATCCTTACTCATAAACCTTAAGGCATATTTAAGTCCTAAGGCTACTAGTGTCTTTCTCCCTTCCCTAGTGGGATCTCCCAAATCTACCTCCTTAAACATGTAGTATTATGGAGTTGCTTGCATTTGAGAGGTGCTAGCATAAGGAATTGCAACCTATGGCTTACAGCAACCCCTAGTGTCTTGGGTAACATAGGACATTGTCCATGCTGGTAATATGACCCATGTTTGATGAAAAGATTTCCATAAGGAAGCCATATTTGTATATTCCCCATCATATTCATCTATGTAAGTTATTTTCCTTAACTGAATCTCTTTTGTGAGCCATGTAGGTTTACTAGAAGCAGTGACCAGCTCATATGGGGCAACCTGAAGGACTAAATCCAAGTTTTGGGGCCCCAAGGTTACTTCCTTATCTGGGGTTACTTCCTTATCTAGCCCTTCTTCCTATTCCTTGTGCTATTCCTCCTCATTCATTCCTTCCCCTTCTTATCCTTCTTCCTTTCCATCTTCTTCCCTTCCCTCTTCTTCCCCTACCTTATCTTGTTTTTCCTTGCCTTGGTCTTCCTCTCCCGAGGAGCTAATCAATACTTTGATATTAAGACCGGTCACAACTTTCAATGTGGTTTCAAAAGGTTACACGGCTTCTACACTTACTGATCCTCCATGGGCTAGGATGAAGCAAGGCAAAGAGATTGATGGTGGTGGAGTAGGTGTAAGGAGAGTTGGAATGGGAAATGGGAGAATATTAGCTAGAGGCAGAGTCAGTGTTGGAGTTGGGAGAAATGGTGGTGGACTAGGAATTGGAGGCAGGAAATTAGTTGGGGGAGTAGGAATGTGAGGCGGTGGAGTAGTAGCGAGGGTCTCTCCTATGGCCTTATCTCCTGTAACATCTTGGGTGATTTGGGTATCTTGATTTCCAGGCCCTTGATCTATATTAGGGCTCACTTCCATGATAGGTACATCCGGTGTTGGATTAGTGAATTTAGTGGGAGGGGGAGTGAGGGTTACCTGGGGCTAAAAGAGAGATGGAACTCCCATTTCATACCCTATTAAATAATCTTGTGTGTCTTGCCCTTGGTTCGGAAAGCCCTCTAGACCTTCAAAGTTAGACATCTGGAACTCATCTGATCCTAAAGCATCCAAGGGGTTATCTTATTCTTTGGGATCCTCTTGGTATTTCCTACTAGTTTCCTTCTCTCTCATTTTCTGAAACCTTTACTTTTGACTAGAGGTACCTCTCCTTCTTCCTCTTCTTTTGGCTCTTCTTGTACAGTTTCCCATTATGGAGACACAAAAGTTCTCTTCCTCTTATATATTTTCTTTCCCTTTTCAGTGGTAGGAGGAGACTATCTAGAAGTGGAGGGCCCTTCATCTGGTGAAGCCTGTGCTGACCCCACTGGAGGATCTATCTACCCATTTATTCTAGTCTTGGGACCCTTGTGCCTTGTATTTGACCCATGCTCCACTGCGCATTCATGGCCATACACCATGTTTGGCTTCTGTGGTGGTGCCTTCTTGTATTGTGGCACTGTATTTTTCTCCCCACACTATTTATCCACCTTCTTGGTTGGATCCATTAGTGTTTTCACTGGGATTGGATCCATTTTATAAGGCCTTCTGATCCAATTTTCCATTGTTCTGAGTACATGCCTAGCCTAGAACTCAATGTCATCATTCTCATCTTTATCAACTTCAGCATTCATGATGGGCCTATCATATATTTTATCCAAAGTGTAGATGACCTCTAATACCTTGTCTGAATCCTTCTCCCAAACCTTTGGAGGAATTGAGGTTTTCAAGGTGTGTTGCACAAGGGTAAGGGACATCTTGCAATAATCTTGGATCCTGACCTCATGATCATCTACACAACTGATCCAACGGTCTTCCAAATGTGGTTCATGGATATAGAACCTACTGATGATGTGGTTGTATGTTCCTATCAGGTCAAACCTTGGCCGGACTATTTTATAGAGCTGTAGTGGGCATTCATCCCATTCAAAGGCCAAGGATTTACAAACCTTCATATCTTGTAAAGTGTATGGTCCCAAAGAAATAGGGAAGTCCCAACAATGTTTTTTTTGTGCTTGATATGTTCATAGGTGCTAGCAAGCTCTCTGGCTATTTCTATGGTAATTATCCAATGACATGGGTATCGGAGAAAATTCTTAGGTCTCAAGGTAGACCTTGCCACCCAGATGTAAGTGAATGTCTTGTACTATATGTAGTAAGCCCCAATGGCCCTCACCTTGGCAGCTACTTCCTTTGACATCCTCTTTGCAAAATCACCTTCAATGGATCAAATGATTGCGAAGGTGAAGGCATCATTGACTATCCTGTAGTCCAGGTTGTCTTCTGATATGTTTGCCTTTCTTTGTAACTGGTGGTACACAATGTGAGGCCATGCATTGGGATCATTTATGTTTCCCGTCTTGGTGAGTCCTGGGTAGTTTTCCCAGTCTACCAATAAGTACACCACGTAGGTACTCATGTAGAACTTAGGGTTGTATTTTACTACCACCAGCTGTTCATCCAACATGTCACTGATGAAGGTTCCCTAATAGAACCTAGAATTACAACCTCTGACTTTGTCTATTAAGAGAATCATCCAATTCTTTAGTTGGAAGGACTGAGGTAATCTATATACCTGGATTAGTAATGTTAGGGCTACATGGATATCATCTTTCATATACCCCCACCTAAGGTCTATCTTGTCCAACTTGTTTTTGGGGAGATGTTGCTCGAGGTAATTCTTATTGACTATATAATATGCCTCTTACCCTTTTTTGTTAAACCATCTGTTTCCCTTTTCTAAGAATAAGTCATAGAAATTATCTATGCCTTTGTGGAGGTTGAAGACCTCTTCTATGACATCTGGTCTGATATCTCATACCACTTCTCCCTCGGTATTCTGGACCACCTTTTTATCTGAGTCATAATGGTTTTCCAAAGTCATGATCAATTCAGATGATCTAACAGCCACTGGGTGGGATGATGTGTTAACTAGGCCTGACAAGACTAGTGAGGTGCAGTCCTCAGATCTCCCAGCTGGTTGGGAACATCTTGTCAGGAATTGATCCCAATCTACTTTCCCGATATCAGTATTGGTGATCTCAAGGTGTTTGTTGCCAACCTTGGAAGGGGGAGTGTTCCCCTTGTATAAGTACTTCATTGGTGACGTAGTCTTTTTCTCAAGCATTCCTGCAATGAAATATGCAAGTCTTAGTCTTAGTGTCTTAGTGTTTTATTTGTAGGTGCCAAAAAATGGTTTAGATTCTGAAAAGGCCAAAAGTTTGAAAGAGCAGTCGTTGATGAAATGGAACCTGTCAGCTATTCAGTGTGCAAAAGTCTGAAAAGATTCTTCAGACGCCAAAAGTATAAAATGGATCTCAGACTCTGAAATTACAAAACCATGTAAGGTAGACAATATCCTCAAAGATTTAGACTTTTAAATATTTCAAACATCTCAGAGGTGTGAATCACCAAAAAGGCTAAATCTTGGATGACCACTTGGATGACATACCCGACCTAGTTTTTGGCCTTTCAAAGGTTGAAAACCTGCGACAAAGGTCATGACTGAAAATAGGAAAAAAACCTAACAAGAAAATGTGAAGGAAAAGACCCGACCTGACAAGGAGGGGATTCCCCCATAAGGCTAAGGGTGTAAAAATCCCTAAAAGGCTGGGGGGTTAGCACACACTGGGTTGGATAGGCACCAGGTGCGAAACCCTTAACCTAAACCATGAAGAGCGGAAAAACCACTAAGTGGCAAGGAAGGAACCTACCTCTTGAGAGCTAGGAGCGGAGGAGGAAGAAACAAGGAGGTTGAAGGCATGGGGTGATCATCCAAAAGGAGCAAGGATGAAGCTTGCAAAGTCGCTACTTAGAAGATATCTGTGATGAAAGAAAAAAAAAGTGAGTGAAATTAGGGCCTTTTGCCCTTTTATAACCCATAGGGGGACGTCAGTACTTTCAGTGTTTCGACATCCAAAACACCAAAAGTCTGGAGGTGGACACCTTTTGGCCTTTTGGTGTTTTTGGAGGCTGAAAACACTAAGAGGGAAGAGCTTCAGCCTTTTAGAGGATTTGGTCCTCTAAAAGACCGAAAGGGCAAAAAGGCTGAAAAGGTGTTTGCTTGGATCAACAGGCTGATAATACGACTGATTTGTGAGGGACTGGGAAAGGGGGGCAGACTCAAAAAGACTAAAAGACACAAAAAAGAGGGGGGTCCCCATGGTCAGAGGACTAACATGGGGTGTGTGTTGTGGACCCACAATGAATAGCCCTAACAAAAGGAGGAATGACCAAGGCATTTCTTCATCATCAAGACTCTTCCAGGTTGTAGTTTTGAAGTAGAATGAAAACCAAGAAAAGTATGAGTTAACAATCTTTCAATGACTTCCATTTATAAAGCTTCTATTAATCTCCCCAGTGTGTGTTCATGTGTGTATATTCTTTGACCTTTAATTGTGGTAACCCAAATGTTTTGCAGCTATTCCCAACCTTCACCATGTAGACCAGGACTTCCCGAAAAGAGCTTTGCTGCCAGTCAGGTGTTCATAGCCCCCAAAAAAATTTCCCTGAATCCCAAGTATAACCTTTCTCTACTACTAGCTAGGTGTTTATAGCCCTGGTATAGATTTTTATAGTCACCCTAGTCCACTCTGTTTGCTAGGCTGTAACATTTTTCTTGAGAGTTCTTTATTCTTTAGATAGTTGTTCTCATCCTTTTCTGGGTTCATGAAAAATCTCTCGCTTGGGTGTATGTTTATTCCATTTTTTTAGGTCCATATTTTATTCTCTAATTGATTTGAGTAGAGATTAGGTTGTGCTACTCAGATTCCACACTCGTGACCTCTTTGGGCCACTTTTCTTTTTGTATGTTCTTATTTTCTTTTCTTTAGCTTTTCTCTTCTTTTCTCTTTCCATTGCCTTCGCATTCATTCAAAATTGGGTTCTGGGATCGGTGGGTGCTTGAATCCATGCACTAATGATGGTCACAATTCATGAATGCTTGAGATACCACCATTCTCAGGTGTTGTTTCTTAATGTGTTTTTGTGATTAGGATGATTGAGCTTTCAACCTCTTCCTGTCTGCCAATGATAGATGCTACCACTTTGTCCTTTAGAGTGTTCTCTATGTTGTATGTTGCCTTGGATAATTAGACTAAGAAATACCTCTTCTTCTACTTGGGAAAAACTTGGAATGAATCTAAGACACACTTGACCCAAAGAAAAATGAGCCTCAAAAAAGGATGAAATGACCATGAACGGAAGAAAGGACTGACGACGGGGACAAAAAAGAGAAAACAAAAACAAAAAGAGTATGATACAAGGGATGGAAAGCAGTCCCACCAAGGATCTAAAATAATGTTTGAGAAATTTCCCATTGACTAGAAATGGGGTCAACTCTCCATTTAAGGTAGTGATCCTAAAAGTGTTCTCTCCCAAGATTTTTGATATTTGATAAGGGTCTGTCCACAATTTTTGAAATTTGGTGTGGTTGCACGGCTTTTTTTTTTCTTATCTCACATGAGGGAAAAATCAGAGATCCTAAAGGATTTGATGGTGTCTCTCTTATCAAACCACCTCTTGATGACAACCTGGTGCTTTGATACATGCTCTAGGGCTAATGTTCATTTCTCCTCTAAGTCAAGGAGGTTCATGAGCCTGACTTGCACTTGATCTTTGCCTCCCACGTATTGGTCCATTAATCTCAAAATTGAGATTTTCTGATTCATAGGGAAGAATGGTTGCAAGACATAGACTAGTTGGTATGGGGATGTCCCCAAAGCATTCTTTATCCTCACCTAGTCGATCCATAGGGTATATTTCAGTTGTGTGTGCCAATCCTGGGGGTTATCGTCTATGAAATGTTTGATCACTATTGTCAAATTCTTGTTGGTAGACTCTACTACTCTGTTGCCTTATGGATAGTAATTAGAGGAGAATTTGAGGATTACCTAGTTTTCAAAGGCCCATTGTGTGAGTGAGGTGGAGGAGAAAGAGGGAGCATTGTCACATACTAAATAAAATGGCATTCCAAACCTAGTGATGTTGTGCTCCTCCATAAACTTGGTTACGACCTCCATGGTGCAATTCTTTAGTGCTTGGGCCTTTGTCCAATGTGTGTAGTAATCAATGGCTATTATAATAAACTTGGGTCCTATAGATGAAGGGGGGTTAATCACTCCAACAAAATCCAAGCCCCATTGGGCGAATAGATGTACCTCACATATCGGTTGTAGGGGCATTGCCAGATTTCTCTCTCAGGTTGCACTCATTTGGCAAGTGTGGCACGATCTCACATGCTTGCCAGTTTCTTTGAATATTGTTGGCTAAAAATATCCTTCTCTCAGGATTTAGTGAGAATTTTCTTCAGCTAAACCATGCCCTATCCCATATTTTTCATGAAAATATTCTAGGATGTGTTTCACCTCCAGTCTATCTAGACACCTGAGGTACAAAACCTCAAAATTGTGTTTATACAATTGGCGATTCTTTATCATGTAGGATCTGATTTTGATTTTTAGAGCTCTTCTCTATGAACCATTCATACCCTCTAGGCAGTGGTTCTAAGGCAGGTATTAAACTATGTCTTGGTACCATATATCGGTAATCACACCTTGATCGGTGTAGATCTGACACACCAAACCTTCTTCAACTTTAGAGATCAGCTTTGCCAGGCCTTTGCCTCTCACCAATTTCATCAACTAGATTTCTAGGTCAAAATATTGGAGGATTGCCATCCATTTTCCTCTCCATTCCCCCAACTCATTCTGCATGAAGAGAGACTTGACAGCTGCATCGGGGACTATTTCGAAGACCTTGCTCCTCAATATGTAGTGTCAGAATTTCTTTACTACTTTGACAAGGGAAAAATACTATTTATCCATGTTTGGGTACCTGATCTTAGCATCCTTAAAGGGGAAACTCATAAAGGCTACAAGCCTCTCATCTTCACTGTCCTTCTTTTGCATTAGGATGCCTGCACATGAGTGTTCAGATGCAAAAGAATAGACTTTGAAGGGTAGGGTATAGTCAGGAATGATGAGGAATAGGGCCATGGAGATGGCACTTTTTATTTCCTCAAAATATTTCTTTACCTAGATGGTCCATTTGATTTTGGCATCCTTTTTGAGCATCTCTGTGAAGCCGCTAATAAACTTACTTACAAAGTTAATCTTCCCAAAGAAAGACTTTAACTCTTTGCGGTTGTGGGGTGGTGTCAAATTTAGGATAGTTTCCACCCTCTTGAGGTCTATGACTATCCCATCCTCTAAAATGATGTGTCCCAATAGCTTCCCTTCAGTTACCCCAAACATGCACTTCTTTGGGTTGAGAGAGATCCCATATTTCCTACACCTTTGCAGACATTTTATGAGGTCATCTCTGTGGTCATCTCTTTGTTTCAAAAATATTGTGAGTTCATCCATGTAAATTTTAATGCACTTCCCAAATAACCCTTTGAAGGCTATGCCCATTTCCCTTTGGAAACTGGCCCCAACATTTATTAGGTTGAAGGGCATCCATCGGTAGGTGAAGGTTCCCCATTTTGTTGTAAACATTGTCTTCAACCTATCCTCCTCCTGCACCATTACTTGATTTTACCCTGAGTAGCCATCCAGGAAAGACATCATTATGGATCTATTGACTATCTATAATACTTTGTTGAGAGACGGGAGTTGGTAGTTGTCCTTTTTGGAGGATTTATTTAGGTTCTGGAAGTCTATGCATAACCTGATCTCACCAGTCTTCTTTCTTACTGGCACCAAGTTTGTGACCCATGTGGAATGTCAAATTGGAAAAATGATTCTTGCATCTAGTAATGTCTAGACTTCTTTTTGGATCAGGGGCTCGATAGTCGGGTTCACCGACCTTTGGCATTGTCTAAAGGGTTTGGAATCTGGTTTCAAAGGGATGTTGTGTACTATGACTGAGGTATCATACATCTTTAATTATTCATAGCTCCATGCTATAACATCCTGATATTCAGTGAGGAGTTGGACCATTCTCTCCTTTTCTTCTTTGGTACCCACTTTGCCTATGTTTACCTCTCTTGGTTCATCCTCTGTGTCAAGGTTGTATGTCTCACACTCTTTGTCGTCAGGAGTTACATCTGGGCGTCTCTTTATGGAAGTTCCATCACTATCAAAAATCATTTCCTGATCTACCATTTCCTTTGGTATAGCATTGGTCCTTAGGTTTATGATGCCATGGTCATCGAAATCCTTAGGATTAACTGCTTCTTCCTATTCTCCTTCCTTCCTTTCATCGATAATATGTTTTTCAAACACACCCATGGACATGATGAACTCAAGGATGTGTTGATCATCTTGGAAGACTTGGAAATTAGTGATGTTATCTGGGACTGTTGGTGTTGTGATGAGTTCAACCAAAAAATTCTTTAACTAGGACTTCTCCATTGGATGTAGTGAACTGACGGATACAGCTAGGGCATCAGTGATAACGTTCTTTCTTCATGGGATATATTGTATGTTGAAGGCTTCAAATTCATTGATCAAATCCCATGCCTTATTTTGGTAGGTTGATATCTTCTTATAGTTTTAGGAATACTAACTATGGACTTGTTTGATGACCAATTGCGAATCTCCTTCCACCGTCAGAGCCTTTCTTCCTTTCTCATGGGCTAGGAGGAGTCCCTGAATCAATGCTTCATACTCTGCAACATTGTTAGTGCATCAAAATTGTAATCTATATGCAGCATAAGAAGACTTAACTCTCATGTTAATGAGTTCAATTCTTGCACCTGCTCCTTGTTTACATTTAGAGTCGTCAAAGCAGAATTTCTATATCTGTTGTTTCCCAGCGAGGCTGCACTTGGTGAGGGCCCTTTTGGTGAAACCCGTGGTTTTGGTCCTTTGTTCCTTCCCTTCATCACTATCTGAGCAAGTTGATTTTTCTTCCCATATCCCTTGGATATATCCGGGTTCAAAGATTTTTGTACCTTTAATGTTTTAATCCTTTAGTAACCCCTTCTAGGGTGGACAAGCCCCATCATCTGAAGTGCTCCAATCACTAAGTATGTTTAGGGCAGGACTTTTGTTGTTAGAGTCTGACTCACTATCTTGACTTAGGTTTGAAATGTTTTGATTGGCTTGGATTTCTTCCTTTGGCATAGGGTTACTCTCATCTACCACCTTAAATCTATCTTCTTCCACCACTTGTACTTCCCATACCTTCTTTGGTAAGGCAATTTGGGCTAATATTTGTGACAGTGCCTCTTAGGATCTGGGGCATGTGAAATATGAATGGCTTGCTTGATGTAGTCGGTAGTATCCTGGTAGTAACAAGATGTTGGGGTCGGCATCCCATCCAAAATGCCTCACGATTTCTGTCATGTTGTTGATAAAATTTATAAAGATGTCATCACTGATGGGTAACTCTAGGAGGCCCTGGATGGGACTGTGGTCTGAGTCTTCCCCTTCTCAGATTTGAAACATGAGGACATCGTCCATCCGATAAGTGCCTAAGTTAGTTTGTGTGAACATAAATTCATTAGGAGCATTGTATTATGTGATCATCCTTTTTAGTTTTGGTTCTGCATCTATCTTGATCTGATTGTTCAATCCTCTCTAGGGCAGCCAGAGTTGAGTGAAATCTATAGAAAACCAACCCCTCAAACATCTCGTCCATTATCTACTCAACAACATTCTGTAGGTCTTAGGGATGTCCACTATGTGTATATCAACGCACTCATGTATCCTTGGATCTGCAACCAATTAAATATGTACATCTTTGAGCACACTAATTACTTTAACTTTAGTTTTATCTAGTTGTATCACTACTCAGTTGGTGATTTGGGGCACCATTCCCAGTTTTTGAAAAATTGACAAGGGCATGACGTTGCATGACGCTCCACAATCAATCAAGAAATTATTTAAATTCTTCCCAAACATTCACAAAATGAGTAGGAAAGGGGGTACCTCCATCTTATCTTTGAACATTGCGGGAAAAGCTTCAGAGGTATTGAAATTGGATGTGGGTGCCCTCGTATTTCTAGCTGACAAACCTTGCTTTGAATGGTCCAAATATTTTAAAAGGGTTTCCTTTTGAGATGGGAAACCTTGCAGTAATTCAAACATAGATATGTTTTCCTTGGTCTTTTTCAACTCTTTGACTATACTATATTTGTCACTTGACCATGTTGCACTCCTGTAACTCGCAAATGTGTTTTTTTTTTTTTTTTTTTTGGGNGGGGGGGGGGGAGTTGTAGTAGCACTCAGCCCTTAAGGAGGCACGAGGTTGTTTGTAGCCTGAGGATCTGGGGGAGTTGGTTGTTTTCTAGGAGGTATACCATCTATTAGAGGTTCTTTCCTACTTCATAGATTATATGAAATCCAGTGATCATTTTGGAAGGCATGCACTTCAGAGTATTCATGTTCCTCCTCTTTCTGAAATGGGAACACAAACTCTTCTTCTTTTGCGTATGTATCCGAACCTTCTCCATTTCTACACTCGTAAGAATTGAACATCATGGCATTGAACTAAATGGGTATTATAGGAGCTACCTCCATATCCTTCATGGCCTTGGTATGAGTTTGGAGCCCCAAATTTTTTTTCTTTTGAAGCTTCATATGTGTTTGCATTATCCACGGGGATGCTACCGTTGTTCAGTCAGGTGTTCCATGGCCTAGTGGGCCTTTTCTACCCAAATGGTTTCTCTTGTGTATTGTTGTTGTTGTTGTAAGTATTAAAACTCTGACTCAGATTCTGGGGATAGACGTTTGGACCAATAGATGTATGCTGGTATCCACCTTGGTTTTGGTCTGGATTTAATTTCATCTTGGTGAGCTCACTTGTGAGTTGTGACAAGGTTTTATTCACAACATCTAGCTTGGATGCTATGAGAGTATTAACTTCGGTTTGAGGCACAACTCTTTGCTCCATAAATGATGCCTTGTGGGCTTCATAGCTTGGGTAGGTGATGGATGGTGGTAGGGCTGCGAATGGTTGTGGAAGAATTGGATTCATTGATGGTATGTGAGTGGCTAGAGTTTGTCTATTTTCTACAAATGGATGTGGGGAAGTGGTGTTGCTAATGATGGGCATGGATGCAAATTTCCCCTCTTGTAGATCCATTTTTTGTGTAAACGTGATGGCCTCGTTGTATACCTTTTCCATTGTGTCTCTATCTACAAGGGGAAGTCTTCTTAGGAAAATTTAGGTGAATGGGTCCAAAGCTTTAAGATAAACTTGTATGATAGTTGCCTCTAGTATGGTGTAAGGAACTTCCATGTACAACTTGAATTGGTTAAGAAATTTGGTTTCAAATTCATTCCATGCAGAGATAGATCCCCTTGGAAAATTAAGGTACCAATTGTACAAAAACTCTGCTAAAGTGTAAGGGAAAAGGTGGCAAACAACATCTTGGTGGGAAATCTCCTTGCAGTTGCAAATTTATTTTAAGGCACAGATGTGCTCTTCTGATGTTCTTGACTCACCATATATGAAACTTTTGCAAAAACTTTCTAGATTCTTGGGTAGTTCATGGAGCTGTCCAATGAAATTCAGTGGTGAACTTTGTGCATTAGCAAAGAAAGGCATCATACGAGGTGGTTGCAAATTATGATTTTGCAAGTTCTAATTTTGATCTATGGATGTGGGAACAATTGGGACAATGATGTATGATTGTTTTCCAAGAGGATTCTCTAACTTGACGGGATGGTGAGAGGAGTTCTCCTTTTTTTTCCCTTTGTCACTCTGAGGTCTATGATGGTGAGTGATTTCAATAAAATATCTTCTCTTCAGAGATGATCTAAGCACTCACTTGAACCACTCCAAGGAGTAGGATCTAATGTTTTCCAACTTTTCATTCTTGAGGTCCTCCTTCTAGTGCCACTTTTGTTGAGCATTATTTTTACACAAGCCAACTTGTTAGGATCTTGAGATTTGATTTCCTCTCTTGAAAGAATAACAGAGTTATTCCCAAGGTTCTTCAGGGCCGGGTCACAACCTGTTTGGTTACTCAGTTGAAGATAAATGTGAATGTTCACAAGGAGGCCTTTGCTGGTACGTTCAAGACATCAAACTAAAAAAAATCTTTAGTACTATTTTTGGGGTTTTCTATTTTAACAAGATTGGTGTTTGAAATAAAATGCAATTTTATATTTTCAAGGTAATTACTTTAGATTGAGACAAACTTTTAAATGAGAAAGGTAACAAGAAAGAAAGAAAATTACTGAAATAGAATCCTACAAACATAAACCACTATAAACCCTTCCTTTTGAATTGAATGGTGAGGAGATTTGGAACAAACCCAAGAGGTATAAATTAGATAAAGTCATAATTCTATACCCAATGGATTCAAGCATTTGGAGAGAAGATGAATTCACTCGTGCAAGATATTCAAAACCTATCAGATTGTGAAGCCACCAAGATGTGTGCAAACATGAGATGGATTTATTGTTAAGCCCAATAGATGATCCCTTCTACACATTTTTCACATCAAGGTAGATAGACAACAAAAAACTCCAGCTAAGGTAAACGCATATTCGAAACACAAAAAACAAGAGGCTCTTTGAAAGTAATGAATAATGCATATGCACATTCACCAATTTGCATAGATGGCAGAAGTTTACACACCACAAATGAAGCACCAAATGTAGATCTTTATTGTATTAAGAATCCAACCCTATTACATTGATTTGATTACAATATATAGAGTTTTTGATCTACCAACTCTGAATGCTAAAATTAGGGCATCAGAGAGTCTAAATTTATGAAAATAAACTAAAACTAAAGCTTATCTAAAAAGAAACTATTGCTAACTGATACTGAATAGATTGCATGGATTTTAAATCTATTTACAATTATTTTTTCAATGCAAGAGGGATCAAATTCATCAAGAAAGAATTAGAAAGAAGATAGGGTTTCTTCTGTGAACTGTAGTCTTCTTCTTTATTCTTGGAGTTCTTCCTTGGAATCTTCATCTAGAGGTTCTTCTTGCGGTGGGAGATGATAGGGGACCCTTAGTCCTTCCAAAATAAACTCAATTTAACCATCAATCTGATCTAGAGTTCAACTAGCATGCAAAAAGATGATCTCACAGTAAGCACTCAGATTTTTAGCCCTCGACCTCTACTCTGAAGTTTTTTAGTATCCAAAAATGGCCAAGTGTCGAATTGACTCTGGAGATCTAAAAGTTTCAGCATTTTTGAAGGCTAAAAGGCCAAAAAAAATAGAAGGTCAAAAGGATGAAAGTACTGGGAGGCCAAAAGGCCAAAAGTTGCATTGCCTAATGAGGCGGAAAGGCTGAAACTTGCCTTAGGAGTATTTTGTTAAGTGCTGAAATTGCTTTTTTCCAAAAATTCTCAAGGGTCCAAGGACTGAGTTTGGGAATATTTTTGGGTGTGTACCCTGGAGCCTCTATATGACCTCTTAAACTTATTTGTATTTTATCTTCTTTCTTTTCACCTTGTTGACCTTTCGTTCTTGCTTCTCTTTAAATGTAGTCAATTCAGAAGTAAAGAACTGGATCTCCTCTTCATGTCCTGTCATCCTTAATATTTCTTCCTTTGAGTAGAAAAACTATTTTAAGGCCTCCTTGGTATTGATACATGCCATAATATCCCTAAACTATTGGACCATTTCTTTTGATGGCCGTAAGATATTCTTAGCTTCATCTCGGTACAAGTTGAGGCCAATCCCTATGAAGAAAACATCTATTTCTTCTAACCATTCCAAGACCTCTTTCTACTTTTCCAATATGGAGGCTTGACATTTTTCATAGACACTAATTATCTTGAATATGTGCTTAATACAAGTCTCAAAATTATCTAGCTCTTCGCCTTCATATATCTTTACCAAGATCTGGAAGCATTGTTTCTTAATGATTTGTAATTCTTGGAGGGAGGCTCGCCATTTTCTTGTCTCAAACTCCAAGCCACCTTCATCCTCCATCAAGTATATCAAATTTGTAGCTTCAATCAAAATGACCCTGTAAGGTTTGAATACCCATTTGATGATCTCTTCCCCGTACTACTCAAACTCTCCTTTCCAATCTACACTTGATTGGATGAAGGATGGTGTCAATCTTGTAGGAAATTCTGGGGTGTTCCTCTTCTCTAACACTGCCTATCCTAAGGCTTCTAGTGTCTTGATCCCTTCCCTGGTGGGCTCTCCCAAATATACCTCCTCAAACATGTAGTCTTTTGGAGTTTCTTGCATTTGAGAGGTGCTAGCAGAAGGAACTAAAACCTGTGCCTTCCAGTGATCCTTGGTGTCTTGGGTAAGATAGGACATTATCTGTGCTAGTAATATGACTCCTGTTTGATGAAAAGCTTGCCCCAAGGAAGCCATATGTGTATCTTCCCCCTCATCTTCATCTGTGTAAGTTCTTTTCCTTAACTGAATTTCTTTTGTGAACCATGTATGTTTACTAGATGCAGTGACCGGCTCATATGGGGCAACCTGAAGGACTAAATCCAAGTTTTGGGGCCCCGGGCTTACTTCCTTATCTAGCCCTTCTTCTTGTTCCTTGTTCTATTCCTCCTCATTCATTCCTTCCCCTTCTTCTCCTTCTTCCTTTCCCTCTTCTTCTCTTCCCTCTTCTTCTGCTACCTTATCTTTCTTTTCCTTGTCTTGGTCTTCCTCTCCTGAGGAGCTAATCAACACTTCAGTATTAAGACCGGTCACAAATTTCAATGTGGTTTCAAAAGGTGACACAAATTCTACACTTACTAATCCTCCATGGGCTGGGATGAAGCAAGGAAAATAGATTGATGGTGGTGGAGTAGGTGTAAGGAGAGTTGGAATGGGAAATGAGAGAGTAGTAGTTGGAGGCGGAGTCGGTGTTAGAGTTGGGAGAAATGGTGGTGGAGTAGGAATTGAAGGTCGGAGAGTAGTTGGGGGAGTAGGAATGTGAGGTAGTGGAGTAGTAGCAAGGTTCTCTCCTATGGCCTTATCCCCTGTTACATCTTGGGTGATTTAGGTATCGTGATTTCCAGGCCCTTGATCTGTATTAGGGCTCACTTTCATGATAGGTACATATGATGTTGGATTAGTGAACTGAGTGGGAGGGGGAGAGGGGATTACCTAAGGATGAAAGAGAGATGGACCTCCTATTTCATATTCTTTTACATAACTTGGTGTGTGTTTCCTTTGGTGCTACAATCCCTCTAGACCTTCAAAGTCAGACATTTGGAACTCATCTGATCCTAAAGCATCCAAGGAATTATCTTGGTCTTTGGGATCCTCTTGGTGTTTCCTACTAGTATTTTTCTCTCTCCTCTTATGAAACCTTGTCCTTTTGACTAGAGGTACCTCTCCTTCTTCCTCTTCTTCTAGCTCTTCTTTTATGGTTTCCAATTGCGGAGACACAGAAGTT
Organism: Thuja plicata; assembly: GCA_018584345.1. Taxonomy (NCBI): domain Eukaryota; kingdom Viridiplantae; phylum Streptophyta; class Pinopsida; order Cupressales; family Cupressaceae; genus Thuja; species Thuja plicata. The sequence continues at coordinate 1,921,069 of MU223182.1, read as the reverse complement.
CTCTTCCTCTTATATAGTTTCTTTCCCTTTTTAGTGGTAGGAGACTATCCATAAGTGAAGGACCCTTCATCTAGTGAAGCCTATGCTAACCCCGCTAGAGGCTCTATCTACCCAGTCATTCTAGTCTTGGGATCATTGTGCCTTGGATTTGACCCATACTCCACTGTACATTCATGGCCATACACCATGTTTGGCTTCTATGGTGGTGCCTTCTTGCATTGTGGCATTGTATTTTTCTCCCCATGTTGTTTATCCGCCTTCCTGGGTGGATCCATTAGTATTTTCACTGGGATTGGATCCATTTTATAAGGCCTTATGATCCAAGTTTTCATTGTTGTAAGTACATTCCTAGCCTGAAAATTAATTTCATCATTCTCATCTTTATCAACTTCAGCATTCATGATGGGCCTATAATATATTTTATCCATAATGTAGATGGAATCTAATATCCTGTCTGAATCCTTCTCCAAAACCTTTAGAGGAATCGAGGTCTTCAAGGTGTGCTGTGCAAGGGTGAGGGACATCCTACAATAATCTTGGATCCTAACCTCATGATCATCTACACAATTGATCCAATGGTCTTCAAAATGTGGTTCATGGATATAGAACCTACCGATGATGTGGTTGTATGTTCCTATCGGATGGAACCTTGATCAAACTATTTTATAGAGCTGTAGTGGGAATTCATCCCATTCAAAGGCCAAGGATTTATAGACCTTCATATCTTGTAAAGTGTATGGGCCCAGAGAAATATGGAAGTCCCAACAATGTTTCTTTTTGTGCTTGATATGTTCATAGGTGTCAGCAAGCTGTCTAGCCATTTCTAAGGTGATTATCCAATCAGATGGGTATCGGGGCAACTTCTTAGGTCTCAAGTTAGACCCTTCCACCCAGATGTAAGTGAATGTATTGTACTGTATGTATTAAGCCCCAGTTTCCCTCACCTTGGTGGTTGCTTCCTCTGACATCCTCTTCACAAAATCACCTTTAATAGATCGGATGATTGTGAAGCTGAAGGCATCATTGACTATCTTGTAGTCCAGGATGTCTTCTGACATGTTTTACTTTCTTTGTAACTGGGGGTACACAATGTGAGGCCATGCATTGGGATCATTTATGTTCCCCCTCTTGGTGAGTCCTGGGTAGTCTTCCCAGGCTACCAATAAGTACACCATGTAGGTACTCATATAGACCTTAGGGTTATATTTTTACTTCCACCAGCTATTCATCCAACCTGTCACTGATGATGGTTCCCTAATTGAACCTAGACTTATAGCCTATGATTTTCTCTACTAAGAGAATCATCCAATTCTCTAGTTGGAAGGACAAAGGTAATCCATATACCCAGCTTAGTAATGTTAGGGCTTCCTGGATATCATCTTTCATGTATCCCATCCTGAGGTCTATCTTGTCCAGCTTGTTTTTGGGGAGAGGTTGCTCAAGGTAATTCTTATTGAATATGTCATATGCCTCTGACCCTTTGTTATCAAACCATCTATTTCCCTTTTCTATGAAGAAGTCATAGAACTTGTCTATTCCTTTTTGGAGGTGGAAGACCTCTTCTATGATGTCTGGTTTGATAGCTAATACCACTTGTCACTATATTCTGGACCACCTTTTTATCTGAGTCATAATGGTTTTCCAAAGTCATGATCAGTTTGGATGATGTGACATCCACTGGGTGGGCTACCGCATCAACTAGGCCTAATAGGACTAGTGAGGTGCAATCCTTAGATCTCCCATCTGGTTGGGAATATCTTGTCAGGAATTGATCCCAATCTACATTCCTGATATTAGTATCGGTGATCTCAAGGTGTTTGTTTCCAACCTTGGAAGGGGGAGTGTTCCCCTTGTATAAGTACTTCATTGGTGATGCATTCTTTTTCTCAGGCATTCTTGCAATGAAATATGAAAGTATCAATGTTTTATTTGTAGAAGAAACTAAAAAGAATTAACTAATCTAGGAAAATAGGATTTTGCACTTTTGGCCCTTTTCGGCACCAAAAACTAGTCCAAAGTCTAAAAAGGACGAAAGTGCGAAAGAGCAGTCATTGATGAAATGGAACCTGTTGGCTATTTGGGGTGCAAAAGTTTGAAAATATTCTTTGGATGCCAAAAGTGCAAAATGGATCTCGGACCCCGAAAGTCTGAAACCCCATAAGGGAGACAATATCCTCAGAGATTCAGACTTGTCAGTGTTTCAGACATCTCAGAGGTCTAAAATGCCGAAAAGGCCGAATCTTTGAGGACCAATTCGATGATAGACCAAACCTAGTTTTTGGTCTTTTAGAGGCCAAAAACCTGCAACAAAGGTCACAACCAAAAATAAGAAAAAATCGTAACTAGAAAATGTGAAGGACCAGACCTGACCTAACAAGGAGGGGATTGCCTCGCAAGGCTAAGGGCATAAAAATCCCTAAAATACTAGGGAGTCAACACAAACTGGGTTGGATAGGCACCATGTGTGAAACCCTAAACCTAAACCATGAAGAGCGGAAAAACCCACTAAGTGGTGAGGAAGGAACCTACCTTGTAAGAGCTAGGAGAAGAGGAGGAAGACACAAGGAGGTTTAAGGCGCGGGGTGATCATCCACAAGGAGCGAGGAAGAAGCTTGCAAAGTCGCTACTCAGAAGATGCTAGAGATGAAAGTAAAACAAAGTGAGTGAAATTAGGGCCTTTTACCCCTTTATAACCCATGGGGGGATGTCAGTACTTTCAGTATTTTGGCATCCAAAACACCAAAAGTATGGAGGTAGACACCTTTTGACCTTTCAGCCATTTTAGTATTTTGGAGGACTTGGTCCTCCAAAAGGCCAAAAGGGTGAATAGGTCAAAAATGTGTCTACTTGGATCAGCAGGCTGATAATGAGACTGATTTGTGAGGGACTGGGAAAGGGGGGCAGACTCAAAAATACCAAAAGACACAAAAAAGGGGGGCCCCCATGGTCAGAGGACCAACATGGGGTGTGTGTTGTGTACCCACAACAGAAACATTTTCTCCTATTGCTAGATTGGGAGATGTGAGATTATTTCTTGCTTATGTATCACATAAAGACTTAAAAGTTTATCAGATGGATGTGAAGTCAACATTCTTGAATGGTGATCTATCATAAGAAGTTTACATTAAGCAACCTGATGGTTTTCATTTGATAGATGATGAAAACATGGTTTGTAAGCTGAAGAAAGCACTGTATGGACTGAAACAAGCACCGAGGGCATGGTATGCAAGGCTATACAAGTACTTACTTCGTCTTGGTTTTAGGAAAAGTAATGCAGACACTAATTTATATTTAAGAACTGATGAAGATGAAATCTTGATTATAGAAGTTTTTGTTGATGATATCATTTTTGGAGGCAATGACAAGATGAGTAAGAAGTTCTCTTAAGAAATAAAAAATTAATTTGAGATGTCAATGATTGGTGAAATGAAATTTTTTGTTGGTTTGGAAATTAATCAAAGTAAGAATGGCATTTTTATATCTTAGACCAAGTATCTTAGGGAAATGTTGAAGAAATTTAGAATGGAAGATTGTAAACCTATTGGAACACCCATGGTGACTAGACACAAACTAACTAGTAATGATGAAACTTAAAGTGTTGTTCAGACAAAGTATAGATCTATGATTGGTGGTCTACAATATCTAACTCACACTAGACTAGATATTACTAATACAGTTGGAATTGTGGTTAGATATCAGGCAGATCCTAAAGAAACACATTTTGCTGCTGTGAAAAGAATTTTCAGATATTTGAAAGGGACAATAGAATATGGATTGTGGTATGAAAAATTATATAATTTTACCTTTCAGGCTTATACTGATGTTGATTGGGTAGGTAATGTGGATGAAAGAAATAGTAGAAGTGGTGGTGCATTTTTCCTTGGGAAAAGGCTGGTTTCTTGGTTGAGCAAGAAGATGAACTATATTGCTCAATCTACTGTTGAGTCAGAATATGTTGCTGTTGTAATAAATTGCACACAAGTTGTTTGGATGAAACAAATGCTGAAATATATTGGAATAATTTTTGAAGAACCAGTGGTTATCCACTGTGATAACACTAGCACAGTAAACATGTCAAAAAATCTTGTAATGCATTAAAAAACTAAGCACATTTCCATTAAGTATCATTTCTTGAGGGAGAAGGTAGCAGAGAAAGAAATTAAATTGGAATACATTAGCATAAAGGAATATATAGTACATATATTTACTAAACCTTTACCAAAATATACTTTTGAATACCTTAGAATCATGCTTGGGGTGATGGCCCCTCTGAGTGGTAATTAATTGATGTAGATATGTATTAGTCTAGTGCATTTCAGAGCTATATCATTTTATGGACTTGATGTATGGATCTACTCCTCAGCGGGAGTGATCACAGGAACACTAAAGCATGTTTGGGTGATTTTGCACCTGATCAGATTAGACATGAAGTTTTGAAAAAGCTACACCTTATAGAAGACTACATATGAGTTATGGCACCCTTTTCCATTGTTGTCAAAGGGGGAAAGAGTACTATGTGAAAATCCCTACTATTTTAGGGAGACTTGTGTTGAGGATATAGAGAAGATTGTATTAAAAGAGAATAATTTTGGGTTGATGCATATGGATTTTCCCATATGTTTCCATCAATGCCAAAGGGGGATATTGTTGGATGATATCAGTTTTTGGTACTGATCATACTATTGATATTCATGTTTTGTCACTAATGTCAACGTATGTTTCTGTGGAGAGGATAGACTGGTTACTAAACTAGAAGAAGTGTACATACACTGTATGGATGATTTAGAATGATTGAAGTTGGATATATGAAGAAGGATGTGTGATGACCTTATTTCTAAGGTCACTTGGCTTTACGTTGCATTTTGTGGATGTTACAGTTGATTTTTTGAAGACTTGTTTCTGGACTGTAACTGTGATGCTAGATAGAGCAGGTCTCTATGTTTTGGGTATATCTTTTTGGCAAAGATATTTCAGATAAAGTGAGCTTACTAGTGGACAACCAACATATGTTGGAATAATGGGTTGAGTTCAATTTTTGTGTGATTGCTGGTGACATTAGCTGTGGCATATATTCTGGAGGAGACCTATCTAGTGGCCAATTTCAGACATGAAGCGTGTAAAATGAATTGTGAGTGTGGATTGCGGATCTAGATGTATATGTGATGGATTGTATTTGATGTTTACTTGTTATAGGTACTATGTGTATCTTAGCAAGGGATTATATAATTGTTTGTATATTTGGAAAGCTTAATTGGCCAACCTAAAGAATTATTGTAAAGGGGTATATATGTGAAATGTTTTCTTTTGGAAAGATGTGGTAGAGATTAAAAAGGGAAAGAGAATTGGAAGTTGTGAGGCTTGTTTTGCTACTGGATGTAGAGCAGAGTTCTGTGACAAGAGTACTTCATTGGACCTAACCAAGCAAAGATATTTTCTATCAAAAAGTTCACTGGATTTTATATTTTCTATATACACTTGTTCATATTGTGAATCCTTGAGGGTGGTTTTAACCTTCTTTGGGCAGTATGCCTAGGCAGTGAGCCTACTATTTTTCTTGACTCCTAACAGAGACTCTGTACTGTAATGTTTTAATAAGCTCCTAACATGGCTAAATATTTTAACATGGATACTATACTCTTAGTACATTATTTGTGGGTGCTAATTCCCATTGGGGTTTTACCTTTAACAGGGTTTCCTCGAAAACAAGTATTGTGTTATGGTGTTGGCATTTACTGTGTTATCATTTGCATTGCAGTTTTGGATTATAAAGTTTAAACTTTAATAATCTATATTACAAATGATTCACCCCCCCCCCCCTTAGNAAATGATTCCCCCCCCCCCCCCTTAGTTGTCTCATGGACTGTTATTCTTAACAATATCTTTGTACGTGCTTCGACGACATACCTTTTCTCTGAATCAATTCTTTTCAGTTGATTTTCTCTTTGGTTGATCTTTTCACAAACTTTTGTAGGCTTTACATAAATTTAATTATATGTTTAAGAAAAATTTAAACTTTATATTAGTTAGGTGTTTAAGACAACTTCAAATTTTGCACATGCTTCAATGATGTACCTTTTCTTTGAATCAAATATGTTCAAAAGATTTTCTCTTTTGTTGATTATTTTATAAATTTTTGCAATATTCAATACAAATTTGACTGCATATTTAAAAAAAATTTAATTTTGTATTAATTGCATGTTTAAGACAACTTCAAACGTTGTATTAATTCTGTGTTTAAGACAACTTCTTATTTTGTATAGCTTTGACGACACACATTTTCCTTGAATCAAATCCCTTTAGTAATTTTTTTGGTTGATTCTTTCATAGATTTTTGTAAGTTTTGACATGAATTTAATTATATGTTTAAGACAACTTTGTATTAATTGTGTGTTTAAGAGAACTTCTAACTTAGTACGTACTTTGAAGACATACGTTTTCTTTGAATCAAACATCTTCAATGGATTTTCTCTTTAGTTGATCATTTCACAAATCTTTACGAGCTTCGACACAAATTTAATTGCACGTTTAAGATAATTTCTAACTTTGTAAATACTTCAATGGTGTACCTTTTCTATAAATCACACATCCTCAGTGGATTATCTCTTAAGTTAATCCTTTCATAGATTTTTGCAAGCTACGTTATGAATTTAATTGTGTTCATGACAACTTCTAACTTTGTATTAATTATTTGTTTAATACAACTTCAAAAAATTTATGTATTTTGACTACATATCTTTTCTTTGAATCAAATATATTCATGGATTTTCTCTTTGATTGATCCTTTCACGATTTTTGGTAGGTTTTGAATTTAATTACGTGTTTAAGACCATTTTTACATTACTTTAATTGTATAAACTTAAAATTTTGTATGCACTTCGATGATATATATTTTTTAATCAAACTTTTTAGTGGGTTTTCTGATTAGTTGGTCCTTTCATAAACATGTGCAAGCTTTGCCATGAATTTAATTACATGTTTAAGACAATTTATAATGTACTAATTGCATGTTTAAGACAACTTCTAACTTTACAGTGCTTCAAAAAGGTACCTTTTCTTTGAATCAAATTTTTTCTGTTGATTTTTTCAGTTGACCCTTTCAGAGATTGTTGTAGACTTTGACATGAATTTAATTATGTATTTAAGATAAATTCTAACTTCATATTAGTTTCATGTTTAAGACAACTTCAAACTTTGTACGTGCTACAATGATGTACCTTTTCTTTAAATTAAATATTTTTAGTGGATTTTCCTTTCAGTTGATCCTTTCACAATTTTTTGTAGGCTTCAACACAAATTTAATTGTGTATTTAAGACAACTTCTAACTTTGTACGTGGTTCGATGGTATACCTTTTATTTGAATCAATATTTTTCAATAGATTTTCTCTCCAATTGACTATTTCACAGGTTTTTGTAGGTTGTAACACTGATTTAATTATGCATTTAAGACAACCTTGAACTTTATATTAATTGAATATTTAAGATTAATTTATATTAGTTGATCTTTTTGTAGATTTTTTGCAGGCTTCAACATGAATTTAATTGTGTGTTTAATACAACTTCTCATTTTGTACTAATTGCATGTTTAAGAAAATTTCAAAGTTTGTACATGCTTTGACTATGTACTTCTTCTCTAGATAAAATATCTTCATTGGATTTTTTCTTTAATTGATTTTTTCATAAATTATTATAGGCTTGAACATGAGTTTAATTGCATATTTTAGGCAACTTTTATCTTTCTATTAATTAGGTGTTTAAAATCACTTCTTACTTTGTATGTTCTTTTACAACATACATTTTCTTTGAATCATATATCTTTCCATGATTGTGGAAGTAACTTGGTCACAATAGAGAAGGATGGACACAAGTTTACCTTGGTTCCCTTGAAGGAGATAAAGGAGAGAAGTGCGAGGAATCTAAGCATTGTGAAGAGTTACTATTTATGGAAGCAGAATACAGAGGATGATATGTATTTGAGGAATGATCTTGAAGAAAGAACTGAGAATCGCTTGGTATTAGATAACAAGAAGGGTAAGGTGAAACTGTTGGTCCACTAAGCGGGGGGGTGAGTCAGAAAAAATCAAAATTTAATACTTAAAACTTAGCTCATTGATTCACTCGGTATAACTGAATACAGTAATGACCGACTTGCCAAATAACTTAATAACTTAAACAACCGCACATCTCATAATATGTAAATCAATCATTCAAACTCAGTTAACAAGAGATTTCAAAAAGAAACCCAATGAGGGAAAAAACTCTGTGGGAGTTGTGACTCACAATAAAAATGTACCCTTCTGAAGTATGCTCGGTTAAGAACTTATCCTGTTAAAGATTATAAACACATTTGCTAGATGTGACCCTGTTAAGGGATTTACCTCATATCTGTTAAGATCTTCACCCTACTAGGAGTGGCCTTGTTAGAGGTCTTTAAACACTGTTTTGGAATGTCACCTACTTCCATGATTTACAAATAGGATTGTAAAATCCACTTGATTAAGAGATTTTCTCTGTTACAAATGCTAATAAGAAATAGTAAAACTTTGATATGTAAATATAACAAATACCTTTTCTTGAGTCAGATCCTTTATGCTCACATGAATACTAGCATCACATACTCCATTTGTCTCTTCTCTAGACTATAGATTCTTCTCTTTATGCTTCTCTACTCTTCTCAGTAACTTTTGTTCTTCAACTTCTTCTGCTTCTAAATTCAACTCACCAACATCTTTTCTCTCATTAGTTCTCATCCTTATCATCATAGCTTTGTATTAAATTCAATCTTATCATCATTCTCAATCAATATCTTGTACTCAGTAACTAACTTCATTCACTTCTCGGTGCCTAACTCATTCTCGGTGCTCGGTAACTGAAACCAACTAACACAAGTCTATACTGACTAACTCTGTCTAGCTCGGTAGAGTAACTCTTTTTAGTCATAACTTAACTCTTTGCAATCTCTAACTTAATAAGCCAAATGTACCGACTTGTTAACATCAAATATATAGTAGCAAACAACTATATCAACATTACTTCATCACTGTTTGATCTGTATTTGTCACCCATTTAAATTATCCTTCTTATGATATGGTAACTCAATATAAATTAGTAATCAATTACTTGACATCAATGAGAAAATAACAACTGATCTAACCATTTCTACAAACATGTATACTCATTATCACTCAGTCGTCATTATCTCCATAATTTGATTAACAGAAATGAAAAAAGACTTTGGTTGCTGATAAGATGAAGTCTTGTAACAGAGGTAAATCATATGTGCAAAATAAGGGAGGCGGTGGTACAGATTATGATGCTGATGCTGATGTGAGGTGTGACAGAGGATGTTCAGAGTAGAGTAACCAGCTGAATCTGACAAAAGAATGAGAAGAAGTGAAGAGAAATTTGTTGATGAAGAGGATATTTGGAGAAAGAATGAGCATGGGATTTAGATTTTCTCTTTAGTTGATCCTTCCACACATTTTTATAGGCTTTGACAAGAATTTAATTATATGTTTAAGACAACTTCTAACTTTATATTAATTGTGTATCTAAGACAACTTAAAAATTTGTTAGTACTTCGAGGGCTTACCTTTTCTATGAATCAAATATCTTTACTGGAATTTATGTTCAGTTGATTGTTTCACAAATATTTGCAAGCTTCAACACAAATTAAATTGTGGGTTTAAAACAACTTTTAACTTTGTATTGATTTCGTGTTTAAGACAACTTCAAACTTTGTACGTATTTTGACAATGTACTATTTCTTTGAATCAAATCTATTTAGTGGATTTTATCTTCACGTGACCCTTTCACATATTTTCACAAGTTTTGACATGAATTTATTTACATGTTTAAGACAACTTCTAACTATGTATCAATTGTCTTTTTAAGACAACTTCAAACTTTGTACATTTTTCGACAACATCCTTTTTTTAATCAAATTATTTTAGTGAATTTTCTCTTCAAGTGATCCTTTCCCTTATTTTTGTAGGTTTTGACACAAATTCAATTTTGTGTTTAAGACAACTTATAACTTTGAATTAATGATGTGTTTAAGATAACAGTGAAAGAAATATTTTCAACATATGGAAAGAGACCCTTGGGGGGAAGAGATCTTTGTTACAAGACACCTACCTCCACGAGGAGTTCTTAAATAAAAATAACATTTTCAAGACAAAGAGGGGAACAAAAATGCACCCTTTTAGCTCCCTCCCTATTGCTAGGTGGAAAAAGGATTCTTGATGAAGGATGACACACTCTAAGCCCCAAAGTAAGGGTATTTATTTAGGATGAACATGCTTTTGAAAATAAAGAAAAGGTTGTGATACACACCTATTGCATAAGAGAGAATCTCGAATCAAGTGAAATAATTTCATATGAGAAAGAATGTCACATGATAAATATATGTTTCTCCCCAAGGAAAGTGGATTCTTGAAAAAAGGAAAATAAATACAAAGAAAACACCTTAGTTCCCAATCATAGAGGCAAAAGAAAAGATAACACATTATGCATGCTAAGTTAATGATCAATTGCAATAGATATACACTTCCAAACAAGGAAGAGATTGTAAACAAGAATATCAATCTCTAAAAAAATAGAAATATCCTCTAAAAAACAAGTCCATGTAAGGAAGGACATCATGGTATAATTGATGCCAAAAACATAGAGATAATAAATCTTTTGAAAAAGAGATAACAATGCATAAAACACGTAAGTGAAAGATCAGTTATAATAGATATGCATTTTGAAGCATGAAAATGATTGTTAACAAAGATTAAATATTTTGCATAAAGCAAAGGATTATATGCCAAAAAGGATATTATATTGTAAAATATACAAACCCACAAAGGGAAAATGAGTTCTTCAAAATAATAATATATGACGGAACCTTGCCCCCCAAGCAGAAAGACAGGGGCAAGGACCTATTATGCTGCTCCAAATGAAACATTGAAAAGTAAAATGTAGCACCATGCAAAACAAAGGACCACCAATCCAGAAAGACACTAGGAGTGCATGATCCAAAGCAACATAATAGGAAAAAAGGATTGCTAAGGTATGTTTTTTAGATCAAGAAAAATTATAAGATCTACCGTTAAGGTAATAAGAGCTCTATTTACTAAATATTGAACAAATTGTCTAAACTCAATACAATAAACAAGAGAATGTTTATTGTTACGATGAAACAATTAAAATCACCATTATGAGATTTTTTATTCTTTGGAAAATCTCAAAAAGGAAAGTGAATTTTAGTATCATATTTAAGTCTCCAAAAGATTATCTTAGCCAAAGATAAATGGTCATCGAAAGGTGTAACAATGTATGGTGTTGGTAAATAAATTATTAAACAAGGATGTCTAGGTTGTGATGAAGAAGAAGCAATAGAATTGGAAGAAGGAAAGATGTTGGCATGAGGTATAAATCTTAGGCCATTTCTAGTGACTTGTGTAGGAGGATGTATAGGGATTTTTATACCTTATTCATGAATACCAAGATGCGCATTCACTATAACCTTGTTCAGAAGTAATGTCATAACCCAAATTATAATTATCCTTTAATGTAGATAGAGAAGGAAATTCATTATGAGGCTTATGGAAATGTAGATAGTATAGAGAGGAATAGAAATAAAATTATTCTCTTTTGGGAGATTAGGATTCCTATCACTATTCTCATATTCTTTGGGTGGGAAAGAAGAAGAAGGTTTATCAAGATCTTCACATTTACTTAATTTTATCTTTGGAGATAAATCATCAAGGAAATACTTAACATCGATATTATTAAGAATGCCTTGATAAAAAGAGGAATGTTTAAGATTATCTAAATAAGTACATAAACTAGCTTCGTTAAGTTTTCCAATTAAGGCGGGTTTAGGAGGAGAGGATCTAGGTCTCACCAATATATGATTTTTAGAAGTGGGATCTCTATCCTCATCACTAAGAGACACCCTAGGAGAAGGGTTAAGATTACTTAAGCCAATGTCATATTTAGGTTCATCATTTTCAACAAAAACCCTTATGTAATCATCACATTTCATTCATTTAGTTAAAAACCTTATGATAAAATTACATGAAATATTGATAAAATCCTTGAAAAATATTTTTTAAGGGGGATGAACATTTGAAATTATCATGATTCCATACGCAAGAATACAATGAAGGAAACCAAACATCATGAAATGCAAGAAAGTATTATCTACTCCATGTGTTTGATAAAGATAAGTAGGAATGTAATAATACGAGATATAACACACCAATCTAATTTAGTAAAGTCCATGATGAAAATGAAAGCTACCCAAATCAGATCTAACAATGCAATATATAGAAATTAAATCTAAACACTAAATCAGAATGAAAATGTCATGCATTGGGTTCACCAAAATATATAGTACAAAATATGTAGATTCTAATGGGATCTATCCTATTTCATATTGCACATTAGGAAGGAGAGATAACCCAATAGGCTTAGAAGGGTCCAAGTGCTAAATGTGTATCAAGATCCTTCACTAATATGGAGAATTGATAGGGAGATGTGAGGGCTAGGGTGAAATGGAGGAAAAGGTGACTTTTTGTGCACACACATTGACAGGAACCAGAAAAACCAATGTACATGTGCGAAAAATAGAAACCAAAAGCTATGAATAACCTATAAACTCAGCTTGATGTTATTTTGGAGGGACTAGGTTGCCTGGGCTGACCTATTCCCTATACTTCTGACTGTTTTTAGTTGCAAACTATCTGCAAGGTATTAAACTTCCTAGATCTGAATCTGGTACGAGTATCACCTATTCTTACACACAAAAAGTAAGGAAAAATAATGTGTAGAGAGTGGTTTGCCTTAGTCAACCCCAATTTTAAATCACCCTAAAAATGAAATAAATAAAACATAAGCATGCTAACATATAGTAGACACTAGATATAAAAAATGAAGTGTACTATACCTTAACAATGCAAGTGCTTCTTTGAATGTGGTCGAGAGTGTTGATGGAATAACTTTGAATCCACACAAAAACCTAAAAGGAAATCATGAAAGACATGTCTTTCATATTAATTGTTGTAGTTTTCCACAAACTTGAGAGAGAGAGAGAGAGAGAGAGAGAGAGAGAGATGACTTGAAGAGTTGAATGGCTATATGTTGAGATGCTTAAATGTGTGTGGATGGATGCTTATGCTAAGATATTATTCCTTGATGATGGACTCATCTTCTTAGCCTTTAATGAGGGAAAGAAGAATGATCCATGGAGAATATTGTCTTGAAAACACCTTGGAATGCTTGAAAATATGCCTCAAAATGCTTGAGAGCTTAAGCTTAGATTTTGAAAGCTTATAAAATCTTGAATGTGGATGTCAAAATGATGAGAGGTAGGTTTCTTTTATACATTTCACAATATTTGGAGACAAAAACTTGAATGAATTCAACGAGTTTTTATATTTCTTTCTTAACCAATGAAATAGGCCCCCAACTCAAATTTTGGGGAAAAATACAAGGAATAGGTCAACTGCGGAAACTTATTCCCCTCGAAAAGTCATGAAATTTATTTTGGGAGTTGGGAATGCAAAGAAGATGTCAAAATGATAAGCGATATGAGGTTGGAATACCAAAAATCAATGCGAGAGCCCATACATGCTAAAATGAGGCCTAATTGAACATGTAATTACATGTGCTTATAATTTAGGACAGTACACTTTGAGTCAAATCTTTTTAATTGATTTTCTCCTCGGTTGATCCTTTCATAGAATTTTTGTAAGTTTCAATATAAATTTAATTACATTTTTAAGACAAATTCTAACTTTATATAAGTTGTGTGTTTGAGAAAACTTCAAACTTTGTATGTGCTTCAATGACATACCTTTTCTTTGATTCAAATTTCATAAGTGGAGTTTTTCTTCAATTGATTCTTTCAAAGATTTTTGCAGCTTGGGCATGAATTCAATTATGTGTTTATGAAAGCTTCTAACTTTGTATGAATTGTGTGTTTAAGACAAATTCTATCTTTATACGTGCTTCAACGACATATATTTTGTTTGAATCAAATCTTTTCAATAGATTTTCTCTTTAGTTGATCCTTTCACAAATTTTTGCAGGCTTCAACACGAATTTAATTGTGTGTAAAACAACTTATAATTGTGTATTAGTTTTGTGTTCAAGACAACTTCAAAATTTATACATACTTAGATAGCGTACCTTCTTTTGAATCAAAATCCTTTCAATATATTTTCTCTTTAGTTAATTCTTTAACAGATTTTGTAGGTTTCAACACAAAATAATTGTGTGATTATGACAACTTATAACTTTATATTAGTTTCATGTTTAAAACAACTTCTAACTTTGTACACGCTTCTATGTTGTACCTTTTCTCTAAATCAAATCTTTTAAGTTTATTTTCTTTTCAGTTGATCCTTTTACAAATTTTTGCAAGCTTCAACATGATTTTTAATGCATGTTTAAGATAACTTATAACTTTGAATTAGTTGCATGTTTAAGACAACTTCAAACTTTGTACATACTTTGACAACATACCTTTTTTAAATTGAATCATTTTAGTAGATTTTTTTAGTTAATCATTTCACATATTTTTGAAAGCTTTGACATAAATTTAATTGTGTTAAAGACAACTTCTAACTTTTAATTTGTTTTGTTTAAGACAACTTATAATGTTGTATGTACTTCGAACACATACCTTTTATTTGAATAAAATTTCTTTAGTAGATTTGATTTTCAATTGATCTTTTCACAATTTTTTTTTAGGTTTTTACATGAATTTATTTGTGTTTAGAACAACTTCTAACTTTGTACATGCTTTAACAACATACCTTTTCTTTGAGTCAATTCTACTCAGTAGACTTTTCTCTTCAATTGCTCCTTTCTCAAATTTTTGGAGGCTTCAACACAAATTTAATTGCTTGTTTTTAAGACACTTTCTAACTTTGAATTGGTTGCCTACTTAAGAAAACTTCAAACTTCGTACATGCCTCAATGTCGTACTTTTTTTTGAATCAAATATTTTCAATAGATTTTCTCTTTAGTTGATATGTTCAAAACCATTTGCACGCTTTGACACAAATTTAATTGTATGTTTAAGAAAACTTCTAACTTTATATTAGTTGTGTGTTTAAAGAAATTCTAAGTTTGTACGTGTTTCAACAATGTACCTTCTTTTTAAATCATATCTCTCCGGCGGATTTCTCTTCAATTGATCCTTTCACAAATTTTTATCACGAATTTAATTGTGTTTAAGACAACTTTTAAATTTCTATTAGTTGGGTGTTTAAGGAAACTTCTCACTTTGTACATGCTTCAATCAAGTACATTTTCTTTGAATCAAATCTCTTAAGTGGATTTTATTTTCTATTGATCCTTTCCAAAAAATTTGCAGGCTTCGACATGAATTTAATTGTGTTAAAAACAACTTTTGAATTTCTATTAATTGCATTTTTAAGACAACTTCTAACTTTGTATGTGCTTCGATGACATACTTTTTCTTTAATTGAAAAATTTGCAATGGATTTTCTCTTCAATTGATCCTTTGACAGATTTTTGCAAGTTTTGACACAAATTTAATTATGTTTAAGACAATTTCTAACTTTGTACGTGCTTCGATGACGTAACTTTGTTTTTAATAAAATATGTTTAGTGGATTTTCTTTTCAATTAATCCTTTCACAGATTTTGTAGGCTTTGACACAAATTTAATTACGTGTTCAAGAACACTTTTTATTGCATGTTTAAGACAACTTCTAACTTTGTACGTTGTTCAAAGGTTTACTTTTTCTTTGAATCGATGCTCTTTAGTAAATTTTCTCTTTAGTTAATCCTTCCACATATTTTTGTAGGCTTCAACATGAATTTAAATGCTTTTTAAAGACAAATTTTAATTTAATATTAATTACGTATTTAAGACAACTTGAAAATTTTATTGTACTTCGATGACATACATTTTCTTTGAATTAAATCTCTTTAGTGATTTTTTTCAATTTATCCTTTCATAAATTTTTGCAGACTTTGACACGAATTTAAATGCGTGTTTAAGACAACTTCTATCTTTGTATTAGTTGAATGTTTAAGACAACTATAAACTTTATATATGCTTCAACAGTGTACCTATCTTTTGAATCAATTTTTTTTCAATTGATTTTATATTTAGTTGATTCTTCCAAATATTTTTGCAGGCTTTGACATGAATCTAATTGTGTTTAAGAAAACTTTTAACTTTGTATTAATTATGTTTAAACAACATCTAACTTTGTTTGTGCTTTGACAATTTACAATTTCTGTGAATCAAATCTCTTCAGTGGATTTTTTCTTTAGTTGACCCTTTCACAAATTTTTCATCCTTCAACACAAATTTAATTACATGTTTGAGACAACTTCTAACTTTGTATTAATTATGTGTTTAAAACAATTTGAAACTTTATATGTGGTTTGTCGGGTTATCTTTTTTAAATCAAAACTCTACATTTGATCCTTTGACAGATTTCTACCGGCTTCAATACAAATTTAACCACGTGTTTAAGACAATTTTTAACTTTGTATTAATTTTGTGTTTAAGATAACTTCTAACTTTGTACATGGCATACCTTTTCTTTGAATCAAATTCTTTTAGTGTATTTTTTCTTCAATTGTTCCTTTCACAAATTTTTGTAAGCTTCAACCCTAATTTAGTTGTGTTTAAGACAACTTCTAACTTTGTATTCATTATGTGTTTAAGAGCACTTCTAACTTTTTATGTGTTTTGACAGTGCACATTTTCTTTGAATCAAATATATTCAGTGGATTTTCTCTTTAGTTGATCCTTTGACAGAGTTTTGTAGGCTTCGACACAAATTTAATTATGTGTTTAAGATAACTTCTAACTTTGTATTGATTGTGTATTTAAGATAAATTCTAACTTTTTACGTGCTTTGATGGCATACCTTTTCTTTGAATCAAATTTCTTCAGTAAATTTTCTCTTCAATTGATCTTTTAACTGAACACAACATATTTTTATAAGTTTTGTCACCAATTTATTAATTGGAGTGAATAATGGAAATGTGTATAGCGTGACACAACTTTCTAATCTATAATGTCTCACATTACACAACTTTCTAAGCTACTTCAATGATGTACATTTTCAATGGACTTAGGTGGCTAGTATCAGCACACACAAGCAAACTATTTTAGCTTCTACGCAAACCCAAATGTTGAGGTAAAATTTATCTATTAAATTAATTTTATAGCAACTTGGTATAGATACATAGTGTCAACTCATTGGTCAAGACTTAGGAGAAAATCAAATTTCATAATCTTTGTGAGTGTCGCTCAGAGACCTAGTAACTTTCATAGAGGAATGAGATGCAAGGGTCATGTCAATATAAAATTATATATAAGTAAACATGTAATATAGTAAAATTTGATATATGTACACAAGATCCATTTATTTCATTTATAAACATGTTTATTTAATTTATAATATTTATATTTTTCTAAATAAATGTAATCATTAATCAACACATTGAAGTAGCCTTGGCGGCATATGTTGCTTAGTGTTCACACTTCAATCCAATTTTAATTCTAAACTTATAATATAGGGCATGAAAACAGGATTAGAAAAATAATGAAAATAAAATAATTTAGTTTACACTTCAAACCTTGACATACACTTTACAAGCATACAAACTAAAAGGCCTTCTCTAAATGGTTGGAAATTATTATCACATACATAATCTTGAATGGATTGTAACTATTATTGATATTAGGAAATCTATTATTTTAAGATATGAAAAAATACTAGGAAATTACAAGATTTGTTGGGCTTCAAGATTATAGGATTTGAAGATATCTAAAGAATAGTACAAACTAAAATCAATCTCTCTATAGTTGTTGCTTCAATCTAATCACAATGAATACAAACTATATTTAAGAATATTACATTTGATTTCAGCCCTTTTGATTTTCACCTAGATATGATATGATCGTTTATAACTCTAGATTTGATACAATTTTTTGATTTGTATGATTTATTTTTAGTATTAGATATAGTGAATAAACATTATAGAATAAGTCAAAGTTGTTTTGGTCATAGATTACCATGACTGTTGTTGTCTACTAGAGCATTAGTTAGTTACAATGCTATAGATCATACTAGTATATCTTTACCATATATCAACAATATACAAAAAGAACCACCTTATTATCAGTAATAAACTATTTTATATAGTCCCATCCTTTCCATAGTGATTTTAACACTATTGATCCTTGCACTTTGAACTCAATCTCTCCTGCAAGGATGTCATTTAATAGAAAGTTTAGCCAGTTTCTGCCTTTCTT
This sequence comes from Thuja plicata, assembly GCA_018584345.1. NCBI lineage: Eukaryota > Viridiplantae > Streptophyta > Pinopsida > Cupressales > Cupressaceae > Thuja > Thuja plicata. The sequence continues at coordinate 1,902,768 of MU223182.1, read as the reverse complement.
AGGATATCCCCTTATTATATTATTTTTGATCAATATTTTTCATGGTTCATCTCCCTCCATAGATTTCACAATCTACTTAGTGGCAAGATAAATTCCTTGGCATCTTAGGTCTTTCAGGCCTAGTCCTCCATTTTTATTTTCTATGGTACACCATTCCTATCTTACAACATGCCCTTTTTTTTTACCCTTGCCAGCAGACCATAAATACTCCCTTATGATTTTTTGGAGAAAATTGAACTGATAATGACAAAAAAGCCAGGATAAGGAGTAATAAATTGAATAGGAAGACAATTTTTTTTGGCAAACCTGTACTCTTCCTGCATGGATAGGTATTGGCTACTATTTTTTCAATTTCTTTTCTACTCTATGCTTTACCCATTCCCACATTGTTTTCATATTTGGGTCTATGGAGAATGGAATGCCAAGATATTTGAATTGGTAGTTTGGCCCCTCCCATCTAAAATTCCATTAGGATAGCCAAATCTGAGGTTCCTCTGTCCATCCTAAGAAGATGGATTTGTCCATTGATATCTTACTACCTGAGGTTGTGCAAAACCAATTGATATTTTTCATAAAGGTAATCAAATTCTCAACCTCTAGCCTTAATTAGTAATAATGTTGTATCATCAACAAATTGCACATTGGTAACTTCTTTACCTTACAGAATTTTAATTCCCCTAACCCTTGGTAGGAGAAAATCATCTAAGATGAGATAGCTTACTACATCATCAACTATTACAAACAAGGCTGGAGCTAGAGGGCAACCTTTCCTAATGGATCTAGTCAACTCAAAACAATCTTACCTCATAAAATTTACTTCTACTATGGCCAGAGCACCATTCATCAAAGTTTGGACCATTTTCACAAATTCTTTTGGGAAACCTAGTGCTTCCATTATCAAATAAACAAAACCCCATTCAATCTTGTCATAGGATTTATCATAGTCTATTAGAAGCATACATGCTTTTTGATTGGTTTCTTTATCCCACTCCATGGCTTCCCAACATGTAACCAAGCTCTCCAAAATGTACTTTCCTTTAACAAACTCAGTCTGATTGTAGTTTATAATCTTGGGAAGTACCTCTTTAAGTCTAATGGTCAAGGCTTTGACCATAATCTTCTATAAAACATTAAGGAGTGTGATTGGTCTCAAATTTTTTATTAAGGACCTATAAGCTTCCTTGGGAATGAGTTTTATAAGTCCATTGTTGACCTCACTATTAGAATAACTGAGAGGGGGGGGGGCAGGGTGAATCAGTGGCCTTAATAATTATTCTGAAAATCCAACCAAAAACTTATCTCTTAAATATAATACCCTGAGCTATCTTATAGTCCCCAATCATCAAGATGTATGTCATAAATAAACTTAACAAATATAAACTTCTCGGTAAGATATACTATTTATTTTTTCTAAACTTTACCGAGTACTAGCAAATAAACTTAGTGTTAATCGACCAATCCAGTTTCTATAATGTGTAAAAAAAAATATCAATGCAATGAACCATATACACATTTGACACAAATTTTAATGTGGAAACCCAATATGGGAAAAACCACCTGGGACCAGTAACCCAAAATATTTTCACTATTCTAAAGTGAACTCGGTGAAGAGCCAACCCTATTAAAGGTTACAATACACACTGTTAAGTGCAACCTTGTTAGAGGATACAAAACTTATAGTTTTTCTTTTGACCTAGAATTCACTATGTTGTCAACAAGAAAACCTTTTGATACTCTTGAGTATCTCAATACAATAAGGAGTGTTAAATCTCACTCGGTTAAGAAATTTTCTGAATCAATGGTTAAACTGATACAATAAATGATCTGTTCAAAATACAACTTTGATTTGCAAATATTCAGATCTATTGTTATTCCAATAATACCTCTCCAATGAATGTATAATTCAGTTCCTTTGCTTTCTTTCTTTGTTCTGCTTGGTGAATGCTCCGTCCTCTGTTGCTCGGTGTCTGCAAAATTCCTTGGCTCTATTCTTCAGCATGTGTGATCAGATCTGCATGAAGTATTCTATCTTCACCAAAATATATTTATTATTCCTTTCTTTGATAATGAATTCCTTGTCTCTTTATATAGACATGATTATCCAATCAATCTCCTTGTTTTTTCGTAGATCTCTTCTTGATCCGTAAAACTCACCATGCATTGCTTTATCCTGTAAAGCTCTACTTTAGTTTTATTCTATAAATCTCTCCTTGATAACTATGAATAAAAAATGCTTTAAATATCCTTCTTTTTTTTAGATTTAACTGATCATTGATAATAAAGCAATCAATCAATCAATCCCTAAATATAGCTCTGCCAGCTAAGTAGTTTTTTCATTCTTTAACTTCAGTTCTGCTTGGTCAATAACTTTAGTTTTCTCAGTCATTGACTTCAGTTATGCTCAGTAATTAGCTCTTGCTTGGTAACACTTTCTCAGTTACTACAATGCTTGGCATACACTATGAACTGCTCGGTGTTCACTATCACTCGATGTATATTGACCTTTTAAGTTTTACCGACCACATAAACTTTGTCTCTTCATTTCTTCAAGTTTATGACAATATGTGTATGAGCGATCAAACCATATCAAGTTGAAATCAATGACAATACAATACATTAACTGATTTAATTTCTTGCATTCACTTTTTCATCTCGGTGATCATCAACTTATCATCTTTAAACATTCAATCAGTTATAGTTCATCAATCTCTCCCTTTGGCATTGATGGCAACACAATATGAAATATGCAGTATAAAACATGCCATAACATACCAAACTCATTTTTCTATAACCAATTCAAATATCTAAATCTTGGTAAGCTCTTCTAGCTCATATTTGATTCTATTATGTGCTCTCCCTTTCTTCATTCCCTTCAATGGATAGTGTAGCAATTCTATCTTCTAATTCTATCTCTTCCTTTCTTATAGAATCTGTTCTCCCTTTTCTAGATAAATATGCAGTGTTAACTCTCTCCAATTCTCTCCCTTTGATGGATGGTTATTTCATTGAATATTTCTCTCCCTTTGGATGTTCTTCTCCCTGATGGATATTTAATTGAATCTTCCTCTCCCTTTGATGGATGGTTATTTTATTGAATATTTCTCTCCCTTTGGATGTTCTTCTCCCTAATGGATATTTAATTGAATCTTCCTCTCCCTTTGACAACAATTCCACACAAAAATATACATCTATGTAGTAGCCAATAATATCTCTGGTGTGTGGTTTAGATAAGTACCTTCATTATACTGATATGTCATTGTAGTTCATATCTTAGCTTGCATCAACATGATTAATCTTCTGATAATGTGTAGGATGATGCAACCTCCTAGTCAACTTAGTGACTAGTAGACAAGGGACGAACCCCTAGTCTATTCCTCAAGTACTCAAATCTATCTTTTGGCAATGGTTTTGTGAATATGTCTGCTAGTTGTTCTTTGGATTGTACATATTTTAGTATTATATATTTCTCTTGTACTTGTTCCCTCAAGTAATGATACTTAATAGATATGTTCTTTGTCTTAGCATGCATCATAGGGTTCTTTGAAATGTTTATAGCACTTGTATTATCACAATAGATAATTAATGGGTTGATAATTTCCTCATTCATGCCTTTCAACAATTTCTTGATCCATGCAATGTTACAGCAATTTGCAACAACAACTACATATTCTGCTTCTTCACTTGATTGAGATATGCATCCTTGCTTTTTACTTATCCATGTGACAAGTTGGTCACCCATAAAAAATGCTCCTCCTATGTGCTCTTTCTATCATATATGTTTCCAACCCAATTAGCACCAGTATAAACTTGTAGCTCAAATTTTCCTTCTTTATTGTACCACAAACCATAGTCTTCATTATTCTTCAGATATCTCAAAATTCTTTTAACAACAGTCATGTGTGATTCCTTAGGGTTAGCAAAGAATCTTGCAACTATACCAACTGCATGTGCTATATTAGGTCCAGTGTGTACATCATACATTAGTTAACCAATCATAGATATGTATAACATATTATTTACCTTGGTTGTCTTGTCTTCCTTTGTCAATTTTCATCCAGTTGTCATAGGTGTTCCAACTGGTCTTGAGTCCTCCATCTTGAATATCTTCAGAATTTATTTGATGTTTTTTGATTGTGTGATGTAGATGCCTTCATCCTGTTGTAGAATTAGTAGACCAAGAAAAATTTGATCTCTCCAAACATTGAAAATTCAAATACTTTTCTCATTTCATCAGCAAATGACTTGCATAGCATATCATTACCTCCAAATATGATATCATCAACAAATATCTCAACAATCAAAATCTTATCATCAGTATCTCCTTTCAAATATAGATTATTATTGTCACTTGTTCTAACAAATCCAATACTAATGAGATAAGAGTGAAGTCTTTCATACCATGCTCTCGGTGCTTGTTTCAATCTATACAAGGCTTTTTGTAGTTTACAGACCATGTTCCTCTTGGTAGGATCAATAAACCCTTTAGGTTGTTCAATGTATACCTCCTCTTCTAGTATTCCATTCAGAAATGCAGATTTAACATCCATTTGGTATACTTTGAATCCTTTAAAAACAACATAAGTAAGTAGAATTCTTACTCCTTCTAGTCTAGCAATGGGTGCAAAGGTTTCTCCATAGTCAATACCTTCTTCTTGTGCATGCCCTTTGCATACCAGTCTTGCTTTGTTCCTTGTGACTTCTCCATTCTCATTAAGTTTGTTTCTGAAAATCCATTTGGTTCCAATGACATTTTTTTCACTTGGTATAGGTACTAATGTCCATGTTTTATTCTTCTCGATCTGTTCAATCTCTTCATTCATTGCACTAACCCATTCTTGATTGTGCATTATTAACATATTTAGGCTCAAAATCACAAATCAAACATCTATTGTTAAGTGACTTACTTTTTGTTCTCATTTCTACTCTTTTGTCCCCAATGATCTGGTCCTATGGATGGTGTCTTCTGACATATTTAGCAAGTACAGGTTTAGATCTCTATTCTTCATTTTGATCTTCATTCTTATCTTCATCACTCGGTTCAACATTGTGAGCATTTTCTTAATTCTCAGTGTGTGCAGCCTGTTGCTTGGTTGCATTGTTTTGTCACTTGGGCAAGGTGTTAGTTTCTTCAATGTAGACAAATATGTTGTAATCTTTTGGTTTTTTTATGCTTTCGTCATCATTTTTCCTAGAAAATTCATCCACTTTAACATTTTCACTCTCAATGATTTTGTTAGAAGATTTGTTCAGACATTTATAAGCTTTGCTTTTAGTAGAATATTCTAGAAATATTCCTTCATCACTTTTAGAGTAAAGTTTCCTATTTCTATCATCTTTCAGTATATACCATTGACTTCCAAAAACTCTAAAGTAACTCACATTTGGTGTGTATCCATACCATAGCTCATAAGGTTTCTTATTTGTGTTTTTCTTCAATTGAACTCGGTTCAGTCTATAGACAACAGTACTTACATCTTCTCTCCAGAATGTTTGTGTGATGCATTTTTCAATCATTAGTGTTTTGGTACAATCAACAATTGATCTATTCCTCCTTTCAACAATCTCATTTTGTTGTGGTGTCCTCAGTGCAGAAACCTGTCTTGTAATCTCATGCTCATTACAAAAGTTAGTGAATTAATCAAAAATAAATTCTCCTCCTCTATTTGATCTTAAACATTTCAGTTTTTTTCCACTTTGTTTTTCAACTTTATCTTTATACCATTTGAACATCTTAAATGCTTCAGATTTCTCTTTTAAAAACATGACAGTCATCATCCTAGAATAGTCATCAATAAATAGAATGAACTATCTATCGCCATAATAGCTCTTTGTTCTCATTGGTCCACATAAGTTAGTATGGACTAACTCTAGAAGAGCATTAGATGTGTAGGTTTTTCTCTTGAAACTAGACTTTGTCATTTTTCCTATTTGACAATTCTTGCACATAACATGGCCAGGCTTTAAAATACTCAGTAAGCCTCTAACTTTTCTTTTCATACTTATCTTGACCATGTTGTCAAAATTGACATGACATAACCTTTTATGCCACAACCAAACGTCTTCATTTCTAGCCAATAAATAAGTAGTCTCAATATTATCAAGATAGAATAAGTTACATTTTGTTTGTTCACCAGTACCGATCAACTTTCTTGTCCCAGTATAGTTCATTGCCTTTTTGTTCTCAAACACAACTTGGTGTCCTGTGTTGTTCAACTGTGAAACAATCAACAAATTATAGTTAAGTCCTTTCACCCAATATGCATTTTCACATCTGATAAGATTATTCAACACAATGATACCTTTTCCTTCAACTGGGAAAAGGTGAGTCATTACCCATCCTAACTGATCCACCATTATAATATTCAAAAGTTTCAAACTTTTCTTTATCTCCAGTCATGTGATGAGTACAACCACTATCAATAATCTAGACATCATTTTTGCTAACTTTAGATACGAGTGTAGTTTCAACATACCTTTCTTCTTTGTCTGAATCATCCTTCATAGAAACAAATACTACCTCAACATCTTCATCTTCATCAGGAGAAGAATCTTTAGCTTTGTTCTCAACCAGGTAACAAGCCTTCTTGCCTTTGTCCTTGTAATCTCGGGTATCTCTTCTATCAGAGTGTCAGTTGCTTCTATACTCTCGGTCATCACTTTTGTCATACTTCTTTTCATAAGATCTGTCATTGTACTAAGTGATGTTCCCTCCTTCTTTCATACTCAGATCATCACACTTTCCTCTTAGGATTTTAGCTTTATCTCTCAGCACATTGGCATCTCCTCCATGTACTAGCTTGAGTTTATCCCACATTTTCTTTGCAGAGGTGCATGATTTCACATGTTCAAATTCAGCATCAGTTAGTGAAGAAGCAACTTATATCATCATAGAATTGTATTCATGTTTCTCTCTTAATTGATCAACAGTCAAAGGTGCAGTAGGTGCAACATATTCAGTATCCAAGTGTTGTGTAACATCATTCCCAATACTAGATAGATGAAGTCTTATCCTGCTTTTCCATGATGCAAAGTTGTCTTTTTTAAACTTAGGCACATCCCTTTTACTTATCTTGTGATCTTTACCTAAGTCCATTTAAAATTCTCTTCCAAGCACCAAAGCTTTGATACCAATTGTTAGAATAACTAAGAAGGGGGGGGGGGGGGGGGGGGGNGGTGAATCAGTGGCCTTAATAATTATTCCAAAAATCCAACCAAAAACTTATCTCTTAAATATAATACCCTTAGTTATCTTACAGTCCCCAATCATCAAGATGTATGTTATAAATAAACTTAACAAATAAACTGCTCGGTAAGATATATTGTTTATCTTTTCTAGAATTTACTGAGTAGCAGCAAATAAAGTTATTATTAATTAACCAATCCAATTCAAATAATTTGTAAAATAAAATATCAATGCAATGAACCATATACATATTTGACACATAGATTTTAACATGGAAACCCAATATGGGAAAAACCACCTGGGATTGGTAACCCATATTTTCACTCTTCTTAAGTGAGCTTGGTGAAGAGCCAACCATGTTAAAGGTTACAATACAAACTGTTAAGTGTGACCTTTTTAGAGGATTCAAAATGAACAATTTGTCTTTTGACCTAACATTCACTAAGCTGTCAACAAGAAAACCTTTTGATACTCTTGAGTATCTCAATACAATAAGGACTGTTAAATCTCACTCGATTAAGAGATTTTCTAAATCATTGGTTAAACTGATACAATAAATGAATTGTTAAAAACACAACTTTGATTTTCAAATATTCAGATCTATTGTTAGTCCAATAATACCTCTTTGATCAATGTACACTTTAGTTCCTTTTCTTTCTTTCTTTGTTCTTCTCGGTGAATGCTCTGTCCTATGTTGCTCGGTGTTTGCAGAATTCCTTAGCTATGTTCTTTAGCCCATGTGATTAGATCTGCATGAAGAATTCTATCTTCACCAAAACATATTCAGCATTCCTTTCTTTGATAATGAATTCATTTTCTCTTTATATAGACATGATTAGCCACTCAATCTCCTTGTTTTTGTCGTAGATCTCTTCTTGATCTGTAAAAATTGTCATGCATTTCTTTATCCTGTAAAGCTCTGCTTTAGTTTTATTCCATAAATCTCTCCTTGATAACTGTGAATAAAATGTTCTTTAAATCTCCTTATTTGTTTTAGCTTTAAATGATTGTTGATAATAAAGCAATCAACCAGTCAATCCCTAAATATAGCTCTTCTAGCTAAGTAGTTTTGTCATTCTTTAACTTTGGTTCTGCTTAGTCAACAACTTCAGTTAGCTCAGTCAATGACTTTAGTTATGCCCGGTAATAAGCTCTTGCTAGGTAATACTTGCTCAGTTACTGCGGTGCTCGGTATCCACTATGAAATGCTCGATGTTCATTGTCACTCAGTGTGTAGATTCCTTTTAAGTTTTACCAACCACATAAACTTTGTCTCTTCAGTTCTTCAAGTTTATGACAATATGTGTATGAATGATGAAACCATATCAAGTTGATATCAATGACAATACAATACATTAACTGATTTAAAATCTTGCATTCACCTTTCCAGCTCGGTGATCATCAACTTATCATCTTCAAACATTCAATCAGCTATAGTTCATCACTCACCTCCTAATGTTCCTTGCTCAAAAGCTTCCTTATACACTTCTAGCAGATCTTTCCCAATCCAATCCATATTTTTCCTATAGAATTCTATAGGAAGACCATCTAGTATAGGGGCCTAATTATCTAGTGCCATTTGTTTTATGGCACCATTGACCTCCTCTAAATTGATAGGTTTTCTGAGTAGGGTTGAATCTTCTTCTCTAACTCTAATAGGAACAATTCACTTGATTTTATTTCTAGCTTCTGCCATCTCTACCCCACTATCCTCAGAGGTGAATAGATTCTTATAGAACTATGCAAAATCTTGGATAATACTCTACTGGTCCTCTATTTAAGCCACCTCTTCTCAAATCTCCTCAATCTTGACCTTGGCCTCTTTTTTCTTAAGGAGCTTGAAAAAGAATTTTGAGCCTCTATCTCCATGTTCCACCCACTTACTCCTAGATCTTATTTTCACCCCTATGAGCTTATCATTCTACATTCTTCAGATAGCATCTTTCAACTATGCCAATTTATAAGTAGCCTCTTCATAAGAGGGATTATCTTGAAGGTCAACTTCTTCCCTAGAGAGATATTCTTGAAGTTTTCCTTCTATCCACCTTAAATCCCTAGCTCTTTTACCCTCAATGGTTTTAAATAAGGTTTTCCAACTTGAGGTATTCTTGGCCTATCTACTCCTTGCACTACTTTGTTTCACTATTTCTCTATTGTACCATATGATCATATATACAACATTATTGATTTCTACCTCATCCAACAAGGAGGTGTTAAGGAAGAAGGATTTGTCTTTAGGGCACCTTCTAACAATAGATCCACTAGAAATGAATCTAGCAAAGATGGGGTGATGGTCCAACACTATATAGGGGATTACTTTAACCAATATACCAACATCATCCTTCTGAGAATTGAAAAATATACGATTAAAGTAAAATTTGTCCAACCTAGAATAGACCCTTTTGCCTCCCTACTGAAAATTACACCAAGTATACCAAATGTATTTATGGTCATCTTTGCAACCACTAAGTGGGTCAAGAAGCCTATTTTTTCCTATCATCCTGTTCCAAAAAATTGTTCACTGCCCTTCCAATCCAATCTATTACCCCCAACTTATCCTGGGAGTTCACTACCATGTTAAAATCTCCTCCCAGGATCTAGGGAACATCCTCTAGTTGATACAACCATTTCCATAACTCTGTTCTTTCCTTATAATCATTAGAAGCATATACTGAACACATTCCAAATTCTCTACCTTTGAAGTTAATTACAATCCATACTGACCTATTGCATGGTGATCTCCCCCATTTGGAAACAAGTTTGGCCCAATTAGGGATTATGAGAATAGATGTGCCTCCTCTCCCTTTGCCATGTGTGGTAGAGTAGGCAGTAGCTTCTCTCCAAATACATTTCAGGATATGTCAAGTGTGAAGTTGGTTGCTTTAACTTCTTGTAGCATCAAAAAATCAAACCCCTTGTTGACTCTCAGGAACCTCTGTAATATATATTTCTTATCTAAGGACTCTAGTCCTCTAACATTCGAAGAAGAAATTTTAATGTCCATAGAAATTATGTATAAGAATCGATGCTAGTCCTAAAGCTTGAGTAGCATTTAGGCAAGTTATTTATTGTGAAAGCTTTTGGTCTCCTTCTTATTAAATGGCCCTATAGGTCTTCTCCTTTTCCTCTTGCCTTAATTGGGTCCAATGATGTCTCTTCCTTCTATAGGGTTATCAGATTTAGTGGGGGAGTCAGTTACCCTGGGCTTTCTCTTGATTTTGTTAAAGCTGAACTTTACTTCCCAGGGACTATCAACAAATAGGATGATGGCTCACTCCTTATTCACACCACTTTCACTATAAACCTCTTTGAGGAATAGGTCATACTTCTGAGATAATGTAGAAACATCTGTCCCCCCCTTGCTAACTTCCTCCAACCCAGAACGGATATTAATGTGTGAGTGGTTAGAGGGACTAGGGAAAGGGTAGGTAGAGGGGGGAACATGGGGGTTGTTGGAATGATTGTTAGATCATAGTCATGCAAAGAAATTCTATTGGAGGGATAATTGATTCTTTTCACACTATGCCCTTTTGTAATATCCATGTCATCCTGACAACACTCACTATCCCAAATCTCCCCTTATTCTTCCTCACCCCCCTAGAAATTCCCTCCTTAATGTCTCTTCTTCCTTGGAGGAAATTATCTGGAGGGGGGTGTGGTCAATTTTTTTTCACTAATATTCCCTCTCTTTCTCCTGAAGGGTCCATCATTCCTCCTAATCATGTTTATAGCCCATTGTTGGGCATTCTTGACATACACTTCAAAAGAATACACTCTACAAGGCCTTCTCTAAATGGTTGGAAGTTATTGTCACATACATAATCTTGAATGGATTGTAACTATTATTGATATTAGTAAATCTATTATTTAAGATATGAAAAAATACTAGGAAATTATGAGATTTTTTGGGATTTAAGATTATAGGATTTGAAGATATCTAAAGAACGATACAAACTAAAATCAATCTCTCTATAGTTGTTGCTTCAATCTAATCACAATGAATGCAAACTATATTTAAGAATATTACATTTTATTTCAACCCTTTTGATTTTCACCTACATATGATATGATCGTTTATAACGATAGGTTTGATACAATTTTTTGGGTTGTATGATTTCTTTTTAGTATTAGATATAGTGCATAAACATTACAGAATAAGTCAAAGTTGTTTTGGTCTTAGAGTACCATGATTGTTGTTGTCTACTAGAGCATTATTTAGTTACAGTGCTATAGATCATACTAGTATATCTTTACCGTATATCAACCATATACAAAAATATGAAAGGATTGAATATACCAAAAATATTGTTCATCAACTACTATTCATAGAAATACTAGTTACAAACTCAGTTAACAACTTTGGGATTCACTTTGGATTGTTGTGTATCCTTTTGTACATTGTTATTTTTGCTCCTTTTGAAGGCTTTATGATTGTTGTCCTCATTTGGTTCATTCCACCTCTTCATGAACTCGAGGATACCTTGGACAAATGGTTGATTCTCTTGTTTGTTGTTTGCCCACATTTGTCCATATAATATCTCTAATGTGTTGACTATAATAAGTTTGTCTTCCAATTACTTCTCAAACGTCCTCTTTGATATCTTCATAGTGACAATTACTTGTGTAGAAACATTATAAAATATATAGGTTTGCTTACAAACTCAGTAAAAGACCTCTCCTTACCCTTAAATTTCTCTTCATTTCTGAAAATCTAAATTTGCCACAATATTTCAGACTGTTCTAGAAATGATTACGTGTTATTTTTTTTATATGCAAAACATAACACAAAAATTTCCGAAATCAACATTATACAATACTATGGATTGTGGAGAACTACTATCTTTAATTTAGTAGATGTTATTAGCCAAAACTATTTCATCAAATTATGCATTTTACTAATTTTGCCAAATAATATATCCATCCAATTATTATTTCTGCTCCATTTATTTAGAATAATAGAAAAAATGTTCTAGATCTCCTTAGCTATAAAACAATAAAAAAGACATGTTTAACAGATTTAGACACTCTACATATTGTACATAGATTAGATTGTTTATGCATGATTTTATAAGCAAGTTTTTGAAGAAGAAGAAGCCACCTAAAACATGCTTTTTGGGTTCCATAATTTTGTTGGAATACCCATATACCGCCACATTTTATTAGACAAAGAAATATTCCAACAAGTATTAAAATGACTTAAAAGAGAATACGAATTGATAAGATATCTATATATATTCTTGGAAGTGATATTCAATATCTTTGTTCCATCAACCCAAGTGATAGATTGCATCCAAATGTCTATGAGGTGGAAATTTTTAGAAAGGTAAAGTGCAGAATAGGCCGCTTTTAGAATGGAGTATGTCCTCCATTGGGTGTTAGGGATATCAAATTCATTGCATAAATCCGGCCAAGTCTTAAGGTGGCCATTAAGGAGGATACCATCAAGACATTTAATACCTTAGATGTTCCATTTCTTAGCAGAATGAACTTGCGAAAGAGCAAGATATTTACCTTTGTATCAAAAGTTCCACTAGATAGATCTGATCAGATTAATATGGATGTTTGTAACCAAACATTTGTTATAAAGAAAGAATCTCACCACCTCCCAAGACTACCACATAAGCCTGAAGACATTTGAGCCTTTAGGAGATACATAAAAATCACCTAAAAGGATGTCACAAAAGGGGAGTTACTTCCAAGATTTGGCATTCTTAAGGATAGCATTACTAATATTGTAAAAATCATAACTTTCCATGGTTAGTTGCTTACAAGGGATTTATAAATCCACTTAATAGCCAGAGCCATACCTTGAATTTTAAGGTCCTCCAAGCACACACCACCTCATTTCTTATCCATGGTACATCAACTCCATTTAAGAGAGTATTGCTTATTGTTTCCCTTGCCATCAAACTAATGAAATTTCTTGATATACTTTCAAGTATTCCATTGATTTGATACCCATTGAAGAGCCAAACAAAACAATACTATAATTTGTAGGAGGATATGATTTTTTGGCACACCTAAACTCTACCAGCTAGTGATAAGTGCTGCTTATTCCATTTTTTTATTTTGTTTATATTTATGTTCTTGATCCACTCTAACATATATTTTAAACACAAATTAATAGAAAATGGATTATCCAGGTATCTAATATTTTTTTTATGGGCCACCCCAGTAGAAACTAAATTTGAATACCATTAAGGAGGATTCTTATTCCAAATTAACACAAGTGATTTACATATGGAGAGTTTGGCACCAGATGCTAAATGAAATGTATTCATATTAACCTTGAGAGAGTTCATATTAGCTTCATTTAATTTCACAAAGAGTGAAATTCATTGGAAAACTAACGGTTAATTAGGTTTTCTTAATTAGGGAGAGCAATGCTTTTCAATTTTGGGGAGAGATGAGAATCCGTAAGAAGATAATGCAATGCATATGATGATATGATAAAGAGGGATGGGTCTAGAGGGAAACCCTATCTAATGAATCTCTCTAGTTTAAAATACCCAGTCAATGATCCATTGATTTCAATTATTTATTTTTCATCTTTCATAAGCATATGAATCCAGTTGTAGCAGTTGCTTGCAAACCCAAATGGTTGTAGTGTCATAGTAATGAAGGCCCACTCAAATTGATCATACACCTTTTCAAATTTTGATAAGAACATACTTGTATCTTGGGATTCAATCTTTGCCTAGTGCATGGTTTCCCAACAAGAGATGAGATTCTCCAAAATATATCTGCCCTTAATGAAATCTATCTAGGAATTGCTAAAATTTTTGGAGAGGATATCAGTCGGTTTATTTGCAAGCACCTTGGTTAAAATCTTGTAAGGGACATTCAGGAGTTAGGGCCTCTAGTTTTTTTTATAGAGACTTATCTCCATATTTAGCCAATATTTAATAATAAATCTATTAATATTCTGCCCCAGTGAGCCAACTTTATTTGCTTCCTTATACACATCTAGTAAATCTTTACTATTCCAATCTGTATTGGACTTGTAGAACTTAGTTGATAATCCATCCTCTCTGATAGATTTAACATTCTTAAGACTTCTTATAGAATTATGAATCTCCTCTTCACATATGTCATTATTAGATGATAGGCTATTATAAGTGGGGATCTCACCCCAAACCTGTTTGACACAAAACAAAAAGCATCTTTTAAACCCACATTATTATAGTCTTTGTCCTTATCTAATGCATAGGATTCTGTCTTGGATAAATTTTTTAGGGATAATGTTTCTACAAAATTCCCTAACTTTTAGGCACTTAGGCCTATTGTCTTCATCTTCAAAGAGGCTACTATATAATTGTTGAAGCATGGATTTAATGTCTTCCTAATCATGGACCATGTGATTACTAACAAATATTTTGGTGATACCTTCCTTGGATTGTTTTCTTTTAAGGAGGTTGAAGAAAAAATTAGAACTTTGTCTCCATTTGTCATCCAGTTAAGTTCAGATCTAATTCTAATGCATCTAATTGTATGATTTCAAATCCTCCTTAATGCATTTTTCACTCTAATTAATTCTTCATTTATTTATTGATTGCAAGGATGTTCTTGAAACATTCTCTCTACATCAACGAGTTTGTCATTGAGAGCTATTTCTATTCTCCTTCTGCCTTTGGCCCTTTTCTTGCAAATGGCTTGCATTATGATTCTCTAGCTATTGATGTTAGTATTCTATTTCTCAATTATTGATTTATCACTAAGCATCCATTGATTGATATTTCTCAATAAATTTATTGTATTGCAACAATATTTGTCTTGAAGAAGATCAACATTTAGCATGAATTTTCTAGTCTTGCCAAGTTTTCCCTTATTGTGAGTAAAGGTTTGGATATAAGCCATAATGGGGTGGTGATCTAAGAGGGTACATGGATGAACTTTAATGCCAAATTCTCCATTTCTGTGTTGAAGACTAAATTTGTCTTCAATGACATAAAATCTATCAAGTTTGTTGTATATATATTTTTTTACGTTGTTGGAAGTTATGTCAAGTGAACCAAATGTCCTTATGCTTAGCTTTCCTATTCTCCAGTGGATTAAAAATTTTTAAGTTTGGCTTTGAGCCTAGCCTTATAGAAATATTTATTACCTTTCCACTCTCATTTATTGACTCCTTGTTTATCTTCTTGGTTTTCAACTAAGTTGAAGTCTCCCTTAAGAATCCAGGGGACAATGTGTTTCTTGTCAAGGGACTCAAGTCCTTTAACATTCCAAGATATGCATTGAATTTCCTATTACGATAATGGTTTGTGTTATCATTGATGTCAACCACATCTGGTGTGACATATGTTGACATTTTTTTCATAAACGATATGATTGACGAAGAAGATTTGAAAAGGATTATGACTGGTGAAGTTTTTTTTCTATTAAAGATTATTGTTTCCATAAAAAGCTTAGTTCATCCAAGTGTTGCGACTATACTAGTATACTAAAATTACTAGACATATATGTTCGAGAGTTTATCAAACCACAAATACCAACATATATGCCTAACAACACCTATCCAACTATATCTGTAATAGAAAAAGACTATACAATTCAAAAAAGAACATCACTGTCTGTTGCCAAGTTACCACATATACAAAAAAGGAGAAACTATGCATCATAAGTTGTCATATTATGTCTCCCTCTCTATGAGGGAATGATGCCATCAAGCCCTTAAAACCTTCCATCCATTTAAGGATCCTATCATCCTCTATTTTCTGCTCATAAGGGTGCATCAAAATCTCTGCTATAGGTACTGTTGCTCCTGGTACAATAGCATGTGGAACAACTCTGATTGCATAAGCCCTTTGTTGCGTCTCATTTTTCCTTTGTTCTTCTAATTCTTCCATAAAACCATGAAGAGTTATCTCAAATGAGGTAATCTCCTATGTTTTCCACATCCAAGTGAAGACATGAGAGACTCCCCAATAGACAAGCGTTACCATGCCATTTGTGAACATGTCCTCTAGTTTCTTTTCTTTAACTTTATGACAATTGTATCCTGCATATCAATTTTACAAAATATGAGTCTCTTGAGAGACTCAATAAGGCTCCTAGATAATCCACCAAATACATTATCATTCCTTAATTTCCATATGTGCCACATGATTAAGGTGGAGAGAAGGGAAAATAAATTATTAAAATACTATTTTAGACCTTTAATATTACCAGATAAAATCTCAAGTAAGGAGACATCAATGCTGTGAGAAAAACCAAAAAATTCCATAACTCTTTAGCAAATGGACAATCAAAAAAGACATGGATAACTGATTCTATGAGTTTAGAGTAACTACATATACTTAGGTCATCACCGGGGAGCTTGAAAGGAAGCCTATGCAAGAGGAGACACCATAGGAAGAATTTTATTTTTGGCTCTGCAAGGAAAGACCATAGATTGTAAAAGATTCTGGACCATTCACCAGACTCAAGACAAAGATTCCAGCAGGCGTTCACATGGGAAAGGATGGAATTATCATTAGCAAGGAGGCCATACAATTGTTTAGACTTGATATTGGGTAGAAAGGTACCATCAGACCATCTAAAGAGGAAGTTTCAATTGTTGTCCACATAGTAGTCTTTAGGAAGATTAAGGTCTTTACAAGCATCTTTCAAAACATAGATTGTCCTATACTAAGATTTTGGCAGGTCATAACTAACTTTCAGGTCTTCCCAGCCAATGAGTGTTTCATTCTGAATAATATCAGTCATATAGGAAATTCATTTTTCATTCCACAACCTAGCTGAGCACCCCTCCAACAATGCAAGAGGTTCTTCTTTGGATTTTACATTACATTAGATAGATTTATTGCTACAGATCATATTATTGCAGTGAACCACCTTATTATCAGTAATAAACTATTTTATATAGTCTCATCCTTTCCATAGTGATTTGAACACTTCTAATCCTTTCACTTGGAACTCAATCTCTCCTACAAGGATGTCATTTAATGGAAATTTTAGCCACTTTCTACCTTTCTTAGGATGTCCCCTTATTATATTATTTTTGATCAATATTTTTCATGGTTCATCTCCCTCCATAGATTTCATAATCAACTTAGTGGCAAGATAAATTACTTGGCATCTTAGGTCTTTCAGACCTAGTCCTCCATTTTTATTTTCTATGGTACACCATTCCCATCTTACAGCATGCCCTTTTTTGTTACCCCTACCACCAGACCATAAATAGTCCCTTATGGTTTTTTGGAGAAAATTGAACTGATAATGATAAAAAAGCCATGCTAAGGAATAATAAATTGTATAGGAAGACAATTTTTTTTGGCAAACATGTACTCTTCCTGCAATGGATAGGTACTGGCTGCCATTTTTTCAATCTCTTTTCTACTCTATGCTTTACCCATTCCCACATTGTTTTCATATTTGGGTTTATGGAGAATGGAATGCCAATATATTTGACTTGGTAGTTTGGCCCCTCCCATCTAAAATTCCATTAGGATAGCCAAAGCGGAGGTTCATCTATCAATCCTAAGAAGATAGATTTTTCCATTGAGATCTTACTACCTGAGGTTATGCAAAACCATTTGATCATTTTCATAAAGGAAATCAGATTCTCAACCTCTTACGTAAGTAATAATGTTGTATCATCAACAAATTGCACATTGGTAACTTCTTTACCTTCTAGAATTTTAATTCCCCTAACCCTTGATAGGAGAAAATCATCTGAGACTAGATAGCTTACTGCATCAGAAACTATTACAAATAGGGCTGGAGCAAGAGGGAAACCTTGCCTAATGGATCTAGTCAACTCAAAACTATCTGACCTCACAACATTTACTTCTACTATGGCCAGAGCACCATTCATCAAAGTTTGGACCATTTTCACAAATTCTTTTGGATTACCTATTTCTTCCATCATCAAATAGACAAAACCCCACTCAATCTTGTCATAGGCTTTCTCATATTCTAGTAGAAGCATACATTCCTATTGATTGGTTTATTTATCCCACTCCATGACTTCCCAACATGTAACCAAGTTCTCCAAAATGTACCTGCCTTTAACAAACCTAGTTTGATTGTAGTTTATAATCTTGGGAAGTACCTCTTTAACTCTAATGGCCAAGGCTTTGACAAAAATCTTGTATGAAACATTAAGGAGTGTGATTGGTCTGCAATTTTTGTTGATTTCACCTTCTAATATTCCTTATCTGATCACCTTCCTTGGGAATGAGTTTTATAAGTCCATTGTTGATCTCACCTCCTAATGTTCCTTGTTCAAAATATTCCTTATACACTTCTAGAAGATCCTTCCCAGTACAATCCATATTTTTCCTATAGAATTCTATAGGAAGACCATCCATTCCAGGGGCCTTATCTAGTGCCATTAGTTTTATGGCACCATTGACCTCCTCTAAATTGATAGGTTTGCTGAGTAGGGTTGAATCTTCTTACCTCACTCTAATAGGAACAATTTTCTTGATTTTATTTCTAGCTTCTGCCATCTCTTTACCTCACTCTAATAGGAACAATCTGCCTGATTTTATTTCTAGCTTCTGCCATCTTCACCCCACTATCCTCAGAGGTGAATAGATTATGATAGAACTGTGGAAAATATTGGATAATACTCTAATGGTCCTCTATTTTAGCCACCTCTTCCCAAATCTCCTCAATCTTGACCTTGGCCTCTTTTTGCTTAAGGAGCTTGAAAAATAATTTTGAGCCTCTATCTCCATGTTCTACCCACTTACTCCTAGATCTGATTTTGAGTTCTATGAGCTTATCATTCTATAGTCTTCTAAGAGCATCTTTTGACTCTGTCAATTTAGAAGTAGCCTCTTCAGAAGAGGAATTATCTTGAAGGTCATCTTTTCCATTGGAGAGATCATCTTGAAGTTTTCCTTCTATCCACCTTACAACCCTAGCTCTTTTACCCCCAACGGTTTGAAATAAGGTTTTCCAACTTGAGGTATTCTTGGCCCATCTAGTCCTTGCACTATTGTGTTTCACTATTTCTCTATTGTACCATATGATCATATATACAACATTATTGATTTTTTCCTCATCCAACAAGGAGGTGTTAAGGCAAAAGGATTTGTCTTTAGGGAACCTTCTAACAATAGATCCACTAGCAATGAATCTAGCGAAGATGCGATGGTGGTACAACAATGTATAGAGGATTACTTTAAGCAATCTACCAGCATCATCTTTTTGAAAATTGAAAAAGACATGATTAAAGTAAAATCTATCCAACCTAGAATATATCCTTTTGCCTCCCTGCTGAAAATTACACCAAGTATACCAAATGTCTTTGTGGTCATCTTTGCAACCAATAAGTGGGTCAAGAAGCTTATGTTTTCCTATCCTATTCCAAAAAAACCATTCATTTCCCTTCCAATCCAATCTATTACCCCTCAACTTATCCTGAGAGGTCACTACCATGTTAAAATCTCCTCCCAAGATCCAAGGAACATCCTCTAGTTGATACAACCATTACCATAGCTCTGTTCTTTCCTTATAATCATTAGAATCATTTACTGAGCATATCCCAAATTATCTACCTTTGTAGTCAAAGACAATCCATACTGTCCTATTACATGGTGATGTCCCCCATTTGGAGACAAGTTTGGCCCAATTAGGGATAATGAGAATAGATGTGCCTCCTCTCCCTCTGCTATGTGTGGTAGAGTAGGTAGTAGCTTCTCTCCAAATACATTTTAGGGAGATGTCAAGTGTGAAATTGGTTGCTTTAATTTCTTGAAGCATAAAAAAATCATACCCCTTTTTGACTCTCAGGAACCTCTGTACTATTTATTTCCTATCCGAGGACTCCAGTCCTCTAACATTCCAAGAAGCAATTTTAATGTCCATAGAAATTATGTAGAAGAGTCGATGCTAGTCCTAAAGCTTGAGTAATATTTAGGCAGGTTATTTGCTGTAAATGCTTTTGGTCTCCTTATTAACTGGCCCTATAGGTCTTCCCCTTTTACTCTTTCCTTCCTTGGGTCCAATGATGTCTCCTCCTAAAGGGTTATTAGATTTAGTGGGGAAGTCAGTTACCCAAGGCTTCCTTTTGATTTTGTTAAAGTTGAACTTTACTTCCTATGGACTATCAACAAATGGGACAATAGCCCAATCCTTATTCACACCACTTTCACTGTAAACCTCTTTGAGGAATAGATCAGACTTCTGAGATAATGTAGAAACACCATCCAGTCCAGGGGCCTTATCTAGTGCCATTTTTTTTATGGCACCATTGACCTCCTCTAAATTTATAGGTTTGCTGAGTAGGGTTGAATCTTCTTACCTCACTCTAATATGAACAATTTTATTGATTTTATTTCTAGCTTCTACCATCTCTACCCCACTGTCCTCATAGGTGAATAGCTTCTGATAGAACTGTGGAAAATATTAGATAGTACTCTGATGGTCCTCTATTTTAGCCACCTCTTCCCAAATCTCCTCGATCTTGACCTTGGCCTATTTTTTCTTAAGGAGCTTGAAAAAGAATTTTGAGCCTCTATCTCCATGTTCCACCCACTTACTCCTAGATCTGATTTTGAGTTCTATGAGCTTATCATTCTATAGTCTTCTAAGAGCATCTTTTGACTCTGTCAATTTAGAAGTAGCCTCTTCAGAAGGGGAATTATTTTGAAGGTCAGATTTTTCCCTGGAGAGATCATCTTGAAGTTTTCCTTCTATCCACCTTACAACCCTAGCTCTTTTACCCCCAATGGTTTAAAATAAGGTTTTCCAACTTGAGGTATTCTTGGCCCATCTACTCCTTTTACTACTATGTTTCACTATTTATTTGTTGTACCATATGATCATATATACAACATTATTGATTTCTTCCCCATCCAACAAGGAGGTGTTAAGGTAGAAGGATTTGTCTTTAGGGAACCTTCTAACAATAGATCCACTAGAAATGAATCTATCAAAGATGGGATGATGGTCCAACAATGTATAGGGGATTACTTTAACCAATCTACCAGCATCATCCTTCTGAGAGTTGAAAAATACATGATTAAAGTAAAATCTACCCAACCTAGAATAGATCATTTTGCCTCCCTGCTGAAAATTACACCAAGTATACCAAATGTCTTTATGGTCATCTTTGCAACTAGTAAGTGGGTCAAGAAGCGTGTGTTTTCCTATTATCCTGTTCCAAAAAAACTGTTCACTTCCCTTCCAATCCAATCTATTACCCCCAACTTATCATGAGAGTTCACTACCATGTTAAAATCTCCTCCTAGGATCTAGGGAACATCCTCTAGTTGATACAACCATTACCATAACTCTGTTCTTTCCTTATAATCATTAGAAGCATATACTGAGCATATCTAAAATTCTATACCTTTTTAGTCAAAGACAATCCATACTACCCTATTACATGGTGATGTGCCCCATTTTGAGATAAGTTTGGCCCAATTAGGGCTAATGAGAATAGATGTGCCTCCTCTCCCTTAGCTATGTGTGGTAGAGTAGGCAGTAGCTTCTCTCCAAATACATTTCAGGGAGATGTCAAGTGTGAAATTGGTTGCTTTAATTTATCGAAGCATAAAAAAATCATACCCCTTGTTGACTCTCAGGGACCTTTGTACTATATATTTCCTATCTGAGGACTCCAGTCCTCTAACATTCCAAGAAGCAATTTTAATGTCTATAGAAATTATGTAGAAAAGTCGATGCTAGTCCTAAGGCTTGAGTAATATTTAGGCAGGTTAATTATTATGAATGCTTTTGGTCTCCTTCTTATTAACTGGCCCTATAGGTCTCCCCCTTTTCTTCTTGCCTTCCTTGGGTCCAATGATGTCTCCTCCTATAGAGTTATCATAATTAGTGGGGGAGTCAGTTACCATGGGCTTCCTTTTGATTTTGTTAAAATTGAACTTTACTCCCCAGGGACTATCAACAAATGGGATGATATCCCAATCCTTATTCACACCACTTTCACTATAAACCTCTTTGAGGAATAAGTCAGACTTCTAAGATAATGTAGAAACACCCCCCCCCCCCCCCCCCTTTTNACCCCCCCCCCCCCCCCCCCCTTGTTAACTTCCTCCAACCCAGAAGGGATATTAAAGTGTGAGTGGTTGGAGGGATGGGGGAAAGGGCAGGTAGGGGGGGAACATGGGGGTTGTTGGAATGATTGTTAGATAATAGTCATGCAAATAACTTCTATTGGAGGTATCATTGATTCTTTTCACATTCTACCCTTCTGTAATATCCATGTCATCCTGACAACACTCATTGCCCCCAATCTCCTCTTCTTCTTCCTCACCCCCTAGCAATTCCCTCCTTAATGTTTCTTTTTCCTTGTAGGAAATTATTAGGAGGGGTGTGTGGTCAAATTTTTTTTCACTAATATTCCCTCTCCTTCTCTTGAAGGGTCCATTATTCTTCCTAATCATGTCCATAGCCCACTACTGAGCATTCTTAAACTTACGTCTGTTCTTACTTTTTTGTACTAGTAGATTATTACTACCATTCCCATTATATGTTGTCTTTCGTGGCTCCTCCAAGGAAGCCCTTGAGAGAGAGAGAGAGAGTTCCACCTAAAAATTCAACTAGACATGAAAAAAAACCATCATCCAAATCAAATACTAGATTGTCTGGAATATCTACTATAGGTTTAATAGAGATCAACACTCTAGTGTCCATATGTGGGAGCATGATATTAGATTGGTCAACATGAATGAATTTAACCAATGAGTCTAGGGAATGACATTCAAAAGAAATGGAGGTATCCTTCTAATGGTTAGCCATCTAGGGCATGATAGTGCCATAATCTCCTCAAAATTGGCATTACTTGACCAACCTAGGACATGAAAATTACAGGATCCAATAGTCCAGAACTATTTATTAACCACGTCCTTCTGACTGGCTGAGTCATATAAAAAAGTAATCAATAAACCTTTTTGTAACATTCTACACAATGAAAATTTAAACCTTAATTTTATTCCCCAAAATGAATCAAGCCAGTTATTCATAAAAACAAGGGAAGGGATTTTATTAACATCTTTTGTAGCAAGGAAAATAACAGTTTCACTAAGCCTACTCCTCTCCGCCCTAGTCACATTAGACATATCTACGTTAGAATAAATGACAAGGTGTCTAGAGGAAAAAAACCTTACCTCCTGGTCCAACATCAACTCTATTGTCTTCCTGGTCTTTGCCGACGAACCTAGCGCCATTCTTGCAGACGAAAACTCCAACCAGAGCTTACCTAGAGATTTTATTCACCTTCTCCTCGCTTCCTTCAAGCCTAGGGATTCTTTTTTCCTTTGCTCTTCCAGCTATAGCAGAGGCACTTTTACCACTTGATGTTGTGCCCATAATGCCTTGTTATAGATAGGCACATTAACGACCCACCACGTATGGAGGGCCAAGTTGACTATCACCCACTCAATCAATTTGAGCAAGTTGCAGAGCGGCAGACCTAGAGCACTTGTTCCAAATAGACATCAATCATCGGTGAAGTTTTTCTATTAGAGGGTATGATTAATGAAGAAGATTTGAAAAGGATTAAGATTGTCATTAAGGCTATCACATTTATTAAGGAAATGGTAACAAAGCTTGAGAAATGAGTATTCCTAACAAATATTATGTAATATTTCTAGGGTCCAATGGCTAGAATATTGAAAAGATTTATGTTGTGTTATGATTATGTAATATTTTGATGGTCCCATAAATGGAATGTTAAAATGATTTATATTGTATTATAATTATGTAATATTTTTATGGTCCCATGATTAAAATGTTGAAAATATTTGTCATGTTATGTGATTTGTGAATCGTGATGCAATGTGAAGAAAGTTGGATTGCATCTTTATGTAAACCAAACATCAATAGTGAGAAACCTTTTGACCATTGTAAGAAATTGTAGGCACATTTTGAGTATTAAATGAATCTAAATACTATATGAGAAGTTGATGTTTTGAGTATAGATAAATAAGGGTATTTATCTAGTTGGTCTTTTGATTTTTGTCTCTCTTTAGCTAGTTTGGTTGGAGTTATAGTATTTATCAATAAAATTGAATTATTGTTAAGACCCAAGTTGATTTTTGAATGGACAACATACCTTTATTAAGAAATAAAATCATTTGCTATTGTTTACATAAATTACCTTTGCAAAGAGATGACAAGTTGTCTCCACGAAGCTTTTTGGACTTTTGGACAGCTAAAAATATTTTTAGCGCATCTCTATATTTACCTAAATCTCTTTGTATGTTACTTTTTGTGGTGGAAAAAAATTCAACAATAAATGTACATTCAATGTTGTTTTTATCTGAGCAAGTAAATGCATTCTTTATGTTGCAACTTATATTTCTCTATTGTTTTTCAATGCAACACCTGATAAGTTTGGAGCCAAATGTTTTCAAATTTCATACAAAAAAATTCAGGCATATAGATTTATCTAGGAAAACTCTATCACTATGTAGCTTCATGTTTTGTAAAGTTAGTCTTTGATATATCTATTCATGTTCATTTTTTTCTTTCTAAAATAATGTCTTTTATAAACAAATTGAGTTATACTTTCTTGCAAATTAACTTTAAAAAAAAAATTTCTATCTACGTGATCCTTACACTCCTTTTGGTGCAAGTGCTAACATAATATTATAATTGTATATTTGTTCTAATATGCAAATGACATCGAATGATCTGGATTGAAGATTGAGCCCAATAAGATTTATTTCATTGTATAGATAGTATAAAACCACAACTAAACCTAAAATTAAAAGAAAAACAAAAAAACAAAAAAGTAGAAATCATGGAATATATCTTTAAGCTTTTTTCAATGTAATATGGGTTTTTTTCATTTACATTTGAATATAGTTTAATGTTTAAAATTAGCCTTCGAACATTTAAAATCAATGAGATTTTTCCATTTACATTTGAATATGTATTCATGTTTAAAATTAGCTCTCGAACATTTCAAATTAATATGGGATTTTTCCATTTAATGGTAAGTACACTCAACAAACATCAAATTTATATTACACCTTCAATGTATAGTTTGATAATATGTTCAAAATTAATTGGGCTTACTCAAGAATCATTTTTATTCTTTTCACAAGCAATAAATCGGTAACTTTTTATGAAACTCAATCCCACTTTTTCAAAAATATATCTATGTTCCTAGTTCTAACACAAGCATTATTGGGATCATTCCCAATCCTTCAGAGTCTTAAGATTTGAATATTATGGTACAACAACCTACATACAATTGTGTTTTCATGATTGATCTTGTTATGTCTTGTAGTGTCATGTTATTACATCAACCATTGACTGACTTATCCAAAATGCATTGCATCACCACCATTATCAAGCCCAAGGTAATATTAGTTCAATTAAACATTTTTTTACGCAAAAGAATCCATGATTGATAAGCTATCAAAAATCAACCAAAGTGATCTTTTAATTTAATTTCACTTTTATTTGATTTTAAATGTAGGTTGAATGAATTTAATAATAAAGACCAACATTTAATTAATGTTTCCAACCACAAATAATAGGCAAACAAGTTTAAGAAAAGTTCACAAGGTGGGAAAGAATGGTAGAAGAGATGAAAAGGCAATTCATTCAAGTATATTATTATGAGCCTGATTTGCTAAAGAAAATTTCAAGTTTAAAAACCAAAGGACTATGAAAGAATACACTAAATAATTTCATAGATTCTTGCTTACAGTCAGACATGTTGAAGCTAATAAAGAAGAAGTAGCTTGTTACATCAATGGATTAAAACCTAGTATTTAAGAAGAATTAAGTGTGGTGAGAATGTGCACCATGAGGGATGCATATGAATTTACATTAAAGGTTGAAGAAAAACTAAACAAGAGATTTGAAAATAAACAAAAAGGAAGAGGTCATGGTTGAAGGATAGGTAGGAGATCATTTAGAGGTCAGAGTGAGGATCAAAATTAGAAAAATAAAAAAATGAAGAATATGGTAGAAATAAAATTTAAAACATAATAATAAAATAAAATAGTTTAGTTTTTTTAAGATGATTCATATTACTCCCATGATTAAATTTCAAGACGAAGCAGAATATCAAGTAGAGGATTTGGAAGAGGATGCTTTTGAGAAACTTGTTTTCAATGTGGATAAGAGGGGCATAAAGCCTATGTATGTCCTAATGATCAAGGAAAGAAAAATAGGAGGTCTAAAAATAATGCAAGAGTTGCACATGTTGAAGAGAATACAAAATCTTCACAATTAGAGAATGTTGAAAGAAGAGACATTGTTAGTCACTAGAAGAGTCTTGTTCAATGAAGATAGTGAACCAAATCATAGGAAGAATTTGTTTAGAAAAATACGTAAGTGCCAAAGAAAGGTATAGAATATTGTTACTAAAGGGGGAACTACAAATAACTTTGTTTCTGAAGAAATGATAAATAAGTTGAAGTGGGAAAGAAGAAAACACCCTTATCCATATAGGATTACATAATGATAAGAATGTTTCGATTACATACAATTTTGCATCCTTTTTATCATTCATCTCTCAATCTTCATTCTTCATAGCTTCTTGTACATGTGCTTCTAAGAGCATCCATTATTGAGAACAAGACCTTGACAGATAGGAGGGCAATGGAATCACAAATCTATTTGCAAGCATGTGTGGGTTATTAGATTAGATTTTTTTTAACATGTGTGTGTGTGTGTGTTTGACAAGTATTCCATTGTTGGATGTTGGAAAGATCTAAAAAGATAGATCATCTATTTCTTCCATCTACAGTATATACATCAAAATATTTGATACATTGTTGGTGCATGAGCTAAAATGCACATAAAATTAGGCTCTCTTGGATCAAATCTTTCTTCAACAATTCTTGTACTTTTCTATTCAATTCTTCAACTTGTGTAGAAGTCATTATGTGCGCTACCTTGTTTGGAAAACTAGCTTATGGTGTTAAATCCATTTGATGACTTATTCTTCTCATTTGTGGTAAACCTTTTGGTACATTATCAATGTCTTGAAATTAATTGAATTTTTTTTTAACTTCTATAGAAATATCTTTCACTTCTTGAGATTAAATGAAAAGTTATGTACAGTAAAATATTGAGAGGTGTGAGAAAACTCCATACAACCCTTAGCAAAATGGATTTATATAGAGAATGAATAGAACAATAGACAATACTAAGTGGTGTTGGTCATGGAAAAAAATTGTAGCCACTTTTTACTATCTAATCAACATATCTCATATACCAACCACTTGTTTATATGCTACCCATGGAGGTGCAGTTAGGAAAGAAGCCTTCAATGATACATCCCATATTATTTGTTTGTGAGGCATATGGAAATGTGTCAAATGAGAAGAGATCTAGGTTGTGTAATCACCTAAAAATGGTCACATAAACCCTAGACCCCCAATCTCAACAATTAATCAAGAAACCCTAATCTTGATTAAACCTATGTCCTAAATCAAACAGGCAATTATCAAATTCAAACTGATCTGACCTAAACCCTAGGTTCTAATTATTCATCATACTTGATTAATTAATTAATTCCTAAAGTCACATTACATTGGCAAATAAACCTTATACTATTATTTAATTAATATTATGATATATTAATTAAATAAAAATCACAAAATTGTCAATTAAATCAAAAAGGAATTAAATTAATTATAAAAACATAAAT
>MU223182.1:1844926-1869145 GCA_018584345.1 Thuja plicata | reverse complement strand
TTCCAAAGTCTTCCACTTCATCTCCATCTAAACATCTCCCAT
Organism: Thuja plicata; assembly: GCA_018584345.1. Lineage (NCBI taxonomy): Eukaryota > Viridiplantae > Streptophyta > Pinopsida > Cupressales > Cupressaceae > Thuja > Thuja plicata. The sequence continues at coordinate 1,869,103 of MU223182.1, read as the reverse complement.
CTTCTAACTCTATTTTGGGTCCCCATGTCCCAAAATCCATTACCTTGACTACTTCATCCATCTTGGGTCCTTGTATACCAAGATCCATATCAGCTCATACATCAAAGTCTCGAGCTATTCCATCCACTTTTCCTCCATTTGTCCACTACCCTTCAAGGGGTGTGTCAATATTGATCTTATCACCATACCCTATCCAATATCCTTTCATCCCTCTTATCCAATCCATCACATAAATCCTTCTCTACCATCACCCTATCAGCATCTTTGAGCATACTTTCAGTGGCCTTGGTCTATCATAGCATATCTTTCAAAGGAGGACTATCTAAAGAGCATGAAGCTAAAGTTCCTCCATTAATCGAAAGTACAAAAAAAAAAGAAATGAAAAAAGTGCCTTGGTGAAAACCTGGTAAACAGGCACCTTGGTAGCAAAAGTAAAGATAAATCAATCCATCCTATGGTGAAAACCACTTATTGTGGTGCCTTGGATAATTACCATGATGAAAACTTGGAAAATAGGCATCATGTGTAATTCCTCCTACTTGCACTCTTCACTTTGGGGCAAGTTCCTTCCATCTCATCCTATCTATCATATCTTACATCTAGCAATCCAATGAGCATCCATGTTCCTTCTGCTAATCTTGACAAGGTTGAACCTATCCATGAGCATCATGTATCCTGATCATAGCTATATCCTATCCTATCCTATTGACCCCTTGGTCTTGATCAAAATTGAAAAACAAGTTCTTAAAATGTCTCTTGACATGTCCATTCTTTTGGACCACATGCTTTTCACGACATCAGGTCCTTATCCTATATGCTATCTAGCACCGCTCCATGAGCCTACATTGCTATATTATTCTTTTTCCCTAGCTTGGGTAATCTTGAGGAGACTGTCTTTGAGGGCTGCATTCACCCTCTTCATCCATCATAGTCTTTTTGCCTCACCCATAAACTTTCTAATCCATCTGTAATGACCTCTACCTTGCTAGACATTGGGGGCAAACCAATGTGATCTTGCTTGAGATTGATAAATCTCTAAAAATCTAAAAACTGAAAAATGTCCTAAAAAAACTAAAAATTGGAAAAATTCCTAAAAAAATTATCATCTTGGTGAAAACCTAGCATTAGGCGCCTTGATGTATCAATAAAAAAAAAATCAAAAAATGGAAAAATACAAAAAAAATTAAAAAATAAGAAAAAGTGCCTTGGTGAAAACCTGGTAAACAGGCGCCATGGTAGCAAAAACATAATCTCTGCCAAGAAGGTGAAAACCTGGTAAACAGGCACCTCTTGTACTTAGTGCTCCATCTATCAATGCTCAATCTTCGCAATCCTTTGCTTCAGTTTGTACATACCTTTCAGTCACTTTCGTGACCCTCTGGTTCTTCTGAGAACCCTCCTAGCTTGAAATTGATCCAGAGTCATAACCTAGGGGCAATCAAACTGGATTTGTCCTTGCAGTATGAGTCAAGTCACTTATCATCATTTTCTACTTGGGGCATGGGTCCCCAAATTTGATCACATCTTCGATTTACACCAGAGTCAGTAATCTTGTCATTTCTAAAGGACAACTCGCTACTGACGCAAATAGGTGTTTCTCAACACCACAATCAATAGTGTTTCTTAACACTATCTTTGGATGCATCTATGTTTCTTAACACACATTAGATATTGCAAACATAAACAACAGATCGATAGCAATCAAACACAAAGAACTCACAAGCACAATGGTGTTTCTCAACACCCTATACCTATACACATCCGAAAACTTTGAACATGGCTGAAGTATGTTGAACTTCTATTTGTATGCTATCTATTTTCATTGATTTCACTAATCTTTTCTTTGTCTACTGCTTGTTGGTGTGGTCCCAATGATCTAGCAACGTCAAATAAACTGGGTGTATGTGGTAAGAGCTCCTGCATTAAGGCAAAAAAGCCTCACATCCCTTGATCCTCTTTACTTGTATGCCAAGGTGAGGTCAAAACTATCTCCTTGACTGTTATTGCTCTGCTTGTTTACACAAGATCGCACTCATGGTTATCTTGGCTTTGAATGCCTCGATACTGGTATGCTCTTGCACTATCAAAAAATTGGAAACAACGTTCAGGTCATCTCAGCTTTTGTGCCTCGATGCTTATGTTAGTTTTCCATATCTTATCTGATGAAAGACATATTCATATTCTTATGGTCCCAGTGGCACCAGTAAGGATTGTATCGACTTTGATGTTCCAAAAATGCTCAATGATGAAAATATTTAACTGCTAAAGCTCAGCGACTACACCTTAGGTTGCATTCGTTGCATTCATGTTAGTCTTGCATCTGCATCTGCATTTGCATAGTGATGAAATCAGCATAATAACTTTATCTTTATCCAATGTGAATTATCTGAGATTCTAATCGATCAATATTCTCATTGTCAAGTGGTCATGACACCCCTTGCTAAGTTCCCTGTCCTGATTCTATTTTTAGGATCAAAATCAAAATCTGAATTTGACCACTTACACAACCAATAGAAATCTCTCATGCTTTTCTTCTCATCGATCCATGTATCTTATTGGTCAATCTTGGTCAACAGGACCTCTCATCAAGTATAGATTGTGTCCTCACCATGTGGGACCTCTCTCTAATCAGATCAGTTTCTTCCTAAATTGTCTAATCAATCGAATTGCTTCTCATCACTGAGGCACCTAGCCATATTTTGATTTCACTCCCGAGGGGGCAGGATCAGGACATCAACATTCTAGTGATTACATCCTCAATCAAAACCCCATCACTTGGGGTATCTCAGCTTCATCACATAAAATCAAGTTGAGATCATCTTAAATCAAAGGCAACCTAATCAATGGTCTTATACAGTGGTGAATGCACTCGAAACCAGACAAGATCGGTCTTATACAGGGCAATCATTATTGAAACCAGATACATTGATAAAATTGGCTTCATCACTTCAAATCAAGTCAATTTTCTTGCTAATCAAATCTCTTAACAGTAATCAGTTTCATTGCTTTAAATCAAATTGGTTATTCATTCAAACCAATCAAAAAGGTTTAAGAGTTCCTGACAGATGTTTAGTTTCATCGCTTCAAATCAAACTACGCATTCTATTTTATATCTTTTGATGGATCTTTGTCCAATCAAGCTCAAAGTCGGTCTTCTTCTTCTTCAAAAGAATGCTTTCATCACTTCAAATCAAACTATTCTTGATCTCATCAGTAATAGTTCTTTGAATCAATGCGCTGATCGCACATCAATTCAAAGAGGGGCAAATGTAATCACCTAAAAATGGTCACATAAACCCTAGACCCCCAATCTCAACAATTAATCAAGAAACCCTAATCTTGATTAAACATAAGTCCTAAATCAAACAGGCAATTATCAAATTCAAACTGATCTGACCTAAACCCTAGGTTCTAATTATTCATCATACTTGATTAATTAATTAATTCCTAAAATCACATTACATTGGCAAATAAACCTTATACTATTATTTAATTAATATTATGATATATTAATTAAATAAAAATCACAAAATTGTCAATTAAATCAAAAATGAATTAAATTAATTATAAAAACATAAATGTGCATTCAAAATCAATTTAATTATTAAAAATGCACATGACATCATCAAATTCAGTTGACTGATTATCAAAATGGAAACAATCCAGCTCCACTCAGTTAACTGATTCTCCACTAATTATCATTTTGGAAACATTTCAGTTAATTGTGAACTGATTTTGGAAGTTTCCAAAATAACTGATCATTCAATTCAGTCAACTGACTCTCTCAACCAATCAAATCACTTGCACATGGATTATGCTTCTTCAATCGAATCTGAGCCACTCTTTTTGTTTGATCTTGACCATCGATTTGAGAGAGATTTCTATAAAAGAGAAACTCTTTTCCCTCACAAAGGATCCTAATTTTTGCTTAATGTTATTATATTGCATTTTTGTATTAGCATTCTTAGCATTTTTCTCATTTATCTATATTTTTGTTTATTTTATTCAAGCATGCAAACTTAATTTAGAGCACACTTTCAATTTGGGTTTAAAATTGAATATCTCACATTTCAATTGGTGTTCTAAAAGTGAATCATAACTAGCTTGGATTGACAACAATTTGCATTTGCATTTAGATTAATCAATAGTTTACTTTCAGCATATAGATTTAAATCCTTCATTTAGGTCTTCAGTGTAGTCACTAAGCTTTCAATGACCTGAGAGAAAACTCATACTCCTGCCTTTTAGAAGGCAACAGGTCGACTCTTCCAGACATGCAGGGTGAATGAATCGATATTGATTCCTGTATGCAGCTAAAGAATAATGACCATGTTGAATTGTATGGCTAAATCAGAGGCCCACATTTAGCTATGATAGCTTGGGATCAAGTTAGTTAAATATCTTCATTAGATATATTGCTGGTGTGAAAGGGAAGAATCTTTGGGTTCAAGTGGCTAAGAAGGTTCTCTAGAAAAAAAGTGATTTTCAAATATATAAAACCTTCCTTTAAAGAAGAGAAATAAAAAGAGGTAGTTGATATCTTCCAACTAGTGAAGAGGTCCATAAGTGTTACATAGAAGTGGAAAAAGGTTGGTTATTCATTGTTAGATTCAAGACGTATTCTTATTTTGATTACTAACATTGATGAGTCTAGGACTATAAAAGAGGCTATAGGTACGAGTGATGTATGTAGAGGAAATTGTAGCAAATATGACATCCATTCAATACCTTACTATAAAATTGATAATAGCCACATTCTCATAATTGCTCTATATATTGATAATATATTTCTCTTAAAAGAATGGTCAAGGTTTGATTTAATGACTTGAAGTATTAGCTATTAGTACAATTTGAGATGAAAGATCAATGTGTAGCTAGGTACATTATTGGTTTAGAGAAGAGATATAGACAATAAAAAGCTTGGGTTAAGCTAGAGCAAGTACATTAACTTAATGTTGCAAATATTTAGCATGAAAATTTTCATATCCTTGGTGGTTCCTAATTTATAAGGAATGAAATTATTTATGGAGGATTGTCAAAAATATCTTCCTCAAATGGATGAAATGACCGAAGTATCATATGCAAGTGCTCTTGGTAGTTTGATGTATGCTATAGTTTGTAAGAGGTCAAGCATTTCTCAAGCAATTGGAGGCGTGAGCCAATTTATGATTAATCTTGGATGGTATATATGGATTTAGATTGGACAAATGATATTCAAATTAAAACATACAGTAGTGAATATTTATTCATGATGTTTGGAAGTACTATCATTTAGGTAGGTATATGACAAATTACATATTTTTTCCATGAAATGTAGAGTATATGCTAGCCACTAATGCTTAGTTGTAAGAAGTAAATTTGGCTTAGACAAAAATTTAAATATGTTGGCCTTAATGCATAGATGATTAACAACAATGGAGTAATTAATTGTAAAAGAAATTACTTTCTATGCTACAATGAAGAACATTGATGTTTAATTCTATTTTGTTTGAGACATGGAGCAAGATGGGAAGGTGAAATTAGAAAACATTGACAATTTTGTAGATTCATTAGCAAAGCTTGTGAGCATTAAGATGCTTGGGTGGTCTTAATGATTCAATAGGCATCATAACCTTGAGTAGTCAATTGTTGTTTAAATGTTGAAAGATCTTCAACAAGTGGGTATATGATGGCATTAGGAAGTCTCAATAGTTGTAAGTCCTAGGATTTAATTTGGTGATTATTTATTTATTTTATATTATTTTAGCCTATAGATGTCAAGTCATGTTATGGGACCTACCAACTGACATGGCCTCCAACAAAAAATGGAACTAGTAAATTAAATTATAAAATTGAGCTTCCAAAGGATGATCACATTAGCGACAGTTGTTTGTGTGCTTGTTTGTTAGAGACATTTTCTCTAGAGTCATTTGTTTGAGCTTAATAGTGATCATCATAGCTTATTGTAAATCTTTACTCAATCAAATTCAAATGCCCAACAACATCATTGGATGTAGGATGAATCACTTCTTCACCTGCTACAACATGTTATTCATCATCTTCACTAATGTCTTCTATGTGAACTCCTCTCCTTGTCACGCCATGGCATCCAGTGACACTATCAAACCTCAAAATTGCTTATTAACTACTAATTCTGCAAGCTTTGGTTCTACACCTTTAGGCCCTTCTCTCCAACCCCATTGTTTGTAAGCCATATTAGCTATCTCTACAATAAAACCCTAGTTTAAATACCATTTGATGCAATTCAATTAATTGAGCCTTGACAAACTGGAAAAATAAAACAACTAATAGATGTCAAATTCAATCCAATGAGTTACAAAAGCAAAAAATCAACACTTAATATGCCCAAATTCCCTTTTTCTTCCTTAGGATGGTTTCAATAACTCTACCAAAGACTGATAGGGTTATAAGATCCTCATCAACTCATGATGATGGTTTTTGAAACCAATAGAAATACTAGGATAAAGGAGAAGACAAAAATGTGTGGAAATATCTTTTGGTCTTTACAAGACTTTTACGAACTCAATCAGGGGCCAAAAAAGTTTTATAAACCTTTGAAACATTTACTTTAATAAACTAATTAAATCTTGATTAAATAAACCGTAGTGCACAAATAAGCACACCATAAGAGTATAACACTGGTACAAGATTAACATAAAATCCATCAACATTCATAGAATATTGTGCCACTTAATCATACATCATAAACAAACTATGACACCTCACATGAATTAATAACATACATGTCATTAGACCCATTAATTAAAAAATCTATAAATATATTTATACATTATTGTCATTAGTCCAAATGCACAATGAAACTTACCACTCTATAGTAATTGGTTTCAAACTAGCTATTCAATTATTCCATAATTGCATACAACCCAATGAATTATGAGATCCTTCAAAACCGATCCACACAATCATCATGCATACTTGATATAATGTCATTCAACTAGGATGATAAAAACTCATACTAAACACACCATAGAATTTAATAAACCTTCAAACAAAACCCTTAAAAATCAATAGCATTTGTCCCATTAAGACCTTTAAAAAGCCCATCAACTTAATGATGTATATGGATGGCATTAGACCCTTTTATGCAAAATTTGTACAATAATCATCCATAAGATAGTTGATGTCTCAGCCATGATGCATAAACAAACACACTACGCATATCATATAATATAATGCAACCTTGGAAAAATGTCCATACAACTCGTGATGTCACTAAACCATCTATGCAAAAAATATGCAATCGTTGCATGAGTCATGTCACCAACCACAAAAACTTGATACAAGATTTTAAGAACTCATGACCCAATGACATGTAACTATACCCTTCACACAAAAGCCAAATATTCACCATGATAAAAATCAATGTCACTCAACCATGGTACATGAATAAGGACGTCATGCACTCAATAATAAGATTTTGGTATAACCATCAAACAAAAAGCTATAAAATACAAAATTCATATAATCATCATACATGAGTGGATGCCACCAAACACTTCATAAAAAATCCATAGAACCAAGTATGCCAATGAGAGTTTATGTAAACTTTAAACAAAAATAAAATAACTCAATGAAATATTTAACTAGAGTCTTACACAAAAAGCATACAATCACACTACTAAAAGTCAATGTCACTCAATCATGATGCAAGAACAAGTACACAACAAGAATTTGGAACAACCATAAAAAAAAACCCATATAACTTGATGACATGACATTTAACCCTTTACACAAGATCCATATAATCATATCATGCACAAGAGTGAATTTCACTATAATCCTCACACAAAATCCATAAAATCATCTTAATTAGATTGAATCAATCCACCTTACAACTTTAATACAATCTTCAAATAAAATCCATACATCAATGACATTTCCATTCAAACCTTCAACAAAAGAGTCCATGTCCTCAATCACAATGCATAAATAAGAAAAATATGCACCCCATATGAGTTTGAAGGCAAACTTCAAGAAAACCCATGCAAATACATGATACAGATGACAATATGACCTTCATTAAAAATATATACAATGTGATGGCATTAGATGTCCTTAGACCCTCTACATAAAATTTGTTTGATCATCATGCAGGAGTGAATATCACTAACCATTTCCTCTAAACAAGCATACCAATCATGATGCAAGCTTAGCAAAAACATGATGATACTCATTATTCATACTATTATATGTATTCCATTCACCCTTATACAAATCGATTGTCATGCAATTTTCACACAAACACAATTGAATTCTTTGTACATACTATGTTATATGTGCCATTCAACTCCAATAATGCCATATGTGTCACAATCCACTATAACCATTAGACGTAAGATTCACTTCCATTTAATTATGATGCATGAATAACAATACTAGGAATGACATGGGATTTTGATGCACAATATTCATATAATTGATTCTATCTAACTCTAAGCCATGAGTGGCACTAGGATGCATGATATAAGTATCAATAAGATACTCTATCTCTTCAAAAACTTATAAAAGAGCTATATAAATCAATTACACATAGTCAATGTCATCAATTATAATGCACAAGAAAACAATGCACTTTGTAGTACTCAAATACATATTAAGGAACAATTTGCATTAGTCTCATAAGCCAATCAATCATTCAGAATTTGCACACAAAACTCATAATAATCATGCACAAGAGTCATTGTCATGCAACCACATGTATACCATTAGAGCTTTTGAAAATGCATAATACTCATATGCAAATTTTAAACGAAAACCATCAAAATCAATCAATTATTGGACCTTTCTCACAAAAAGAAATATAATCATAAAGTACAAGATACAAGGTCACTTAATAATGACGCATGAATAAGCACACTAGGAACATTATCTAAGTATGACGTGACTTTGAAAATAAAACCATGCTAAACAAAAAAATATGTCATTATAATCTTAAAATAAAAACCCCCACAAATTAATATCATATAAATCATTAGACCATTCATACAAAAAATGATATAATCATGATGCACAAGGGCCAGTATCACTTACTCACTATGCATGAACACACACTAAACAAACCATAGGGTTTTGATGCAACCTTTAAATAAAATCCATAAAACTTGTTGATATGTCATTAGAACCTTTAAAAACCCCATATAATCAACATATGTAATTAGAACCTTCACAACAAAGCCATACAATCATCAACAAACTAACTACATTGTCACTCAATCACGATCCACAAACAAACACACTATGTACACAATAGGAATTTGATGCAACTTCAAATAAAAACCATACAAATCAATGACGTAAGTGTCATTAGACCTTTCATGCAAAATTCATGCAATCATGATGCACAAGAATCAATTACTCAACCATAATGTGCACGATGTACACCATGTGAATTCAATGCAAACTAAAGCTCATACAACTAAGTGACATGTGACATTAGTCACTCCATGCATAGACCATACAATCATCACATAAAGGAGTCAATATCACTCAACCATGATGAATTAAAAAGTATGGTAAGAACATAATAAGAGTAATGCAACCTTAAGATAAAAGTCCACACAATTATCACGCAAAATAAGATTAAGATTAAGATTTAGTAAACTACTAACAATAAAAGTATTTTTTTTGAAAATAAAGAGAAAAAATGTAGATTTCAGTGTTTCCTGAAGTATTCATCAATTTTGCATGAAAGATTAAGATTAAGATTTAATAAAATACTAACAATAAAAGTATTTTTTTTTAAAATAAAGATAAAAAATGTAGATTTCAGTGTTTCCTGAAGCATTAATCAATTCTGCATTCAAAAGAAAAATTAAGTGTGATGGAAGTGGCCACAAGTACCACAAAAAGAATTGTGTGAAGCCCATAAGAAAATTTTAAAAAATAGGTGGTCTCATATTTCTTGCACTGAAATGAATTAATGAATTAAAAAATATGAGCGAACATGCATCTCTAAAACCTTTGCTTTCTTCCTAAAATACTATGTTGTCATGCTTCTCTTCAACCTTATTTTGGGTGCACTAAGCCTTTGAATTTATTTTTCTACTGAGACTACATTAATAATTCAGTATTTTTCAAGCTTGACAGAAGATACCTCCCTACCAGCCATAATAGAAAAATTACAAAAGTAAACTAAGTTTGATTTCTCATAAGATGCTCGAGTTATAAAAAATGAATATTATGTAACAATATAAGTTTCAAATTTTAAATATTAAGCATATTATTTGCAGCAATTGCTTCCATACCAATTTTATTCTGTGTTACCGGATTCGCATCTGGGACCCTGGATCTGGGTCTGGGTCCGGTCCAGATCTGGATTCTCCTCCCGGTCCGTACTGGATCTAGGCAGGGTTCAAATTTTGACCTGTGGGTCCGGATGGATCCGTGGCCCGCGGATCTATACGGACCCATAGGTCCAAATCTAGACCCTGCCCAGATCCCGCATGGACTAGGACAAGAAAATGAGGATCCTCGAGGATCCCATGTGGATCCGCATGAATCCACAGGGACCCGTGGCTAGCCAAGATGTAAAGTGGTAAAATTAAGAATTTTTTTTTGCCCCCAAACCCTCATTTAATAATTTGGGGTGGAAACTGCACCAATAAAAGTGGGGAAAAATTAACCTTCGAGTCTTATTAGGCTCCATATAGAAGATGATGATGATGAAGAAGATAATATCAATAAATTATTAATCCATTAGTTGAACTTCAAACAATGATACTTGAACTAATGTTATGATTTAGTTTTAATGTTTTGAATCATTGAGATTTTGCATTGATCAATGATCAAGCATTACAAAATCATACTATGAAATGATTTAGTTTTAGAATTATGTATATTTTTCTTATTTTTTGTAAATATAATGCATATATATAATTATATATATGCATTATATATATATAGACACACACACACACACACACGAACCCCTACGAACCCAAACGACAAATTTTTTTTTCTGCAAATCCACGAACTGGATTCACGAGCCCGAATCCGTCCCCGAACCTGAATCGGTAACTTAGGTTTTATTGAATCCAAAATTTGGTATTAACTTGGAAAATTAATCTAAATTTAAAGATCAATAGAGAGGAAAACTAATTGAGTTTAATAGATCTAATGGGAATAGTAGTAATAGACCCTCACAGTATGCTCAAGTTTTATCTACAGATACTACACAAAATAATTGACGGGGTCAGAAACATCACAAGGACTGTGAATGTAGCAAAATGTTTTCTTTTAGTAATGTTTCTCTATGATTCAATTGATTTAAAATGATGAGTAATCTTCCCATTATGTTGCTTTAGTTTCTAAAGTTTGACTGACCTAAATAAAATAATATGGTATTCCAATAGGCTTGGACCCTATATACAAAGGTAGCAAAAGCATACTACAAACAAATTGCTCATAAAAATAAAAATAAAAAAATTAACATTTGTATACCCAGAATAATCAGCAACACAAACATATACAATCATTAAATTTAACAAAATAAAATTTATAAATTCTTTGACCTTACCTTGCAACTCAATAATACTTGATATAGAGCTCCTTCAGCACCACTTAAAAAATAATTGAATAATCTCTTTGCAAATCAACAGAACACATTTTGAAATCTTCATTTAGGACTCAAGATCAGAATAACAAAAATATCATAAAAACAAAAACTAGAAACTGCTACCATATACAGAATCATTTTCAACTCATTTTAACCTTATTTTATGACTGTCTTCCAAAATCATATATCCCATTCTATGTTAATTTTGTAATATTCTTTCCAATTGAATATTTTCCATTAACATTACCGAAAAAATGTTTGAAAAAAAATGCTCCATGTTTCTAATGTTTCAGATTTCATGACCTATTTTTAATTTTTTTAATCGGCATGTGCTTTTTCATTAAAAATATTTTGTTTTCACATTAAAAAAGGGATGGAAAAAAATTAAAATCTTAAGATTTTTTATATGGCACCCCACCATTCTTAAAAATATTCACTTTCCTTGTCTTCCATATTTCGCACACATTTTTCAAGGTACATTTTGCACACATTTCATGATATTCCCCATCCTTGCACCAGATAGTATTGTCCTCCAATGCACCTGAAATTCTGTAGGTGGCATCACCAACTCTTCCCTATCTGTATGAATACCCACCTTGGTCCCCATTAGCATTCTGCCAAAGAATCCTGGTTAATGTAGAGTTGTGCTCATCTCTGTTAAGTTTGTCTAGTATTGAAATCCCTAGTAGGGGTCAACAGCCATTGAACTATATTTGAGGCACAACACTGTTGAATCTTTATCATTCAAGGGTTTTGCAAAGAGACTTCTTTTATGGATGTAGATTAGGTATGATGTGTAATGGTGTTTCTTCCTGTTGTGAGGTTTTCACACCATCACCCTATTTTAAATGGGGACCCCCTTTTTTTCTGGTAAGTTGGGACAGTAGATAAGATTGGCAACAATTCTGGAGTTAGGTGGAATTCGTTGAAAATTTAAAAAATTTGAAAGATTACCTAGGTATCAAGGTGGGAGTATATTTTCTAAATTTGGCTAAGTCTGGGAGATTGGAATAAAATAGAAGTTGAGATGGACCGATTTTGAGTCCAACTCCAATTTAGCTCAACTGATTTCGAGCCCAGCTCCATTTTGATTCAACCAAATTTTGTCCCATCTCAAGGCTAATTGGAAATAAAGGGTTGAGCCTTAATTAATGCCCTCCAACCTTTCAATTTAATTTAGAGCTTCTTGATGTGTTGAAATTCGAAATAAATTTGGAGCTCATGCTTTTGGAAATGAATTTTGATTTACTTGAGCTCATATTGCCAAATTCAAAGCTAATTTGAGGCCTAATTGGTGTTAAATTTGAGGTAACTTACAAGGCCCATGATTTGACAAGTTTAAATCTTAATTGGGGGCCAATTTGATCACTTTTTCAAAATTCAAGTTTCGGGGCCTACATCAATTTCAGATTTAATCTTTTTTTTAGCCCCATGCTATGTTTATTGCAAAGATCGATGTATTTCAATGGCAATCTGATTTTAATTTCAGTTCCTCCCTCCTTGTTTTTCAAAATTAATTGTGAATCCATTAATTTTGGGCCCCTAGTGGTTAATTTCAATGTATTTTTTAATGACTCATGGTGCAAAACTCGAGGTGATTTGTGGGGCTTCTCTTTAGCATTTTTGAAATTTGTAAATTTGATTTTATTCAGAGATCCACATAGTACAAATTTCTAGGAAATCAACCCCAAATGAAGTGTGTGGATTAAAGGGCACAAAATTCAATGTCTTAATGAGCACATTCAATTTCAAATTTGGTCCCCTTGATTTTCAAAATTCATCTTTTTGGGCTCATGCTATTGCAAAATTTGATTTAATTTAGCCCCCCCTTAAGATAACATAAGATAAATTTATTAATGTCCAACGGAAGACCAACAAGGGTCTATGGGACAGGAAACAAACAACAAAAAAACAAGAAATCAGCAAACCATCAAACAGTGGTCGGGGGAACAACAAAAAGAACAAGGGACCAAACAAGAAGTAGAGAACAAAGAACCACCAGGGAAAGGACTAGGGGTCCTTCCTGAGTGGAAAGAAGTCCAACACAAAAGGATAGTGACCCAGAAGAATAAGGGTATGGATCCATCGCCATGATCTACTGGTGGTCTATCATTGATGAGTAGAAGCACTGCGAGGTCTCACAGATCTAGAGTGACCGATGGTGGAGACACATGAGGGCCACTTCAAACCTTGAGCCAGGGGTGAGGGAAAGAAGAAATCTATAAAGAGCTACTCAGTGACCAACTTCTAGGGAAATAGAATCTACAGGGTATGGTCACGAAGTCAAACCATCTCTCGTAAATAGAGTGCTAGACATTTTTGGTCAGAGTAGAAAAAGAAGGAAGTCAAGGAGCTGCAGTCTCTGAATAAGAAATAGAATCTCCCTTTGATCTCATAGTATATAGGGTAGAAAAAAATGAAATGTGCCTTAGTCTCAATCTCATACAATGTGCATAAACTACAAATATGATCCTCTCTATCAATGTGATGATCAGTCTATGCACGCAGGCTGTGAGAGCCAACTTTGAAAGATCCCAGCGCGATCCGGAGAGCATGGCACCAATGCTGTGATAAATATCTGGTTCAAACGATGATCCCATCCTAGACGTGAAAGAAGTGCTCAACATAAAAAGCCATCCTCAAATGCAACCCCCACTAGGGTTGGTCTAGGTCGAGATGATATACTGCCTGTAGATGTCAAGTATGACATGCTCATTCAACTCCTGTCTGGAGGGGAGAAGATGAGCTAGAGCGTCCAAAGAAAACTAAAAGGGGGGTAGGTGATCAATGTCAATCCCAATGGAACCCAAAAGGGAAGTGGCCTGAGCATACCAGCAATGAGCTCTATAGGAGGTGTCAGATCTAGCCAGCTCAACAAAAGATTAATAGGCGAGGTAAGAGTATCTACTCTAGCCATCTGAAATTGGAGGAGGGCATGGTAATTTACATTGGGTAAAGTATTCAAGTCGGCCTGGGTGGATAAATTAAATGATCAATTCAAATTAAATCTAAGGGGTGCAATTTTAATTAAATGTTTTAATTTCCAATGCAAGTCGTCCCCCCTTTGGCAATCAGATTGGTATTTAAAGTGACATTTTCAATCCCATTTTGCAAATTAACAACGACAAGCTCTAGTTTTTTTTTTACTAAGTGCAGATTCGTTTCTCTCCATTTTTGGCAATTTTTCTTGTGTTTGAAGGCTAAATTCAAATTAAATCCAAGGGGTGCAATTTTAATTAAATGTTTTAATTTCCAATGCAAGTCGTCCCCACCTTTGGCAATCAAATTGGTATTTAAAGTGACATTTTCAATCCCATTTTGCAAATTAACAAAAACAAGCTCTGATTTTTTTTACTAAGTGCAGATTCATTTCTTTCCATTTTTGGCAAATTTTCTTGTGTTTAAAGGCTGAATTCAAATTAAATCCAAGGGGTGTGATTTTAATTAAATGTTTTAATTTCCAATGCAAGTTGTCCCCCCCTTTGGCAATCAAATTGGTATTTAAAGTGACATTTTCAATCCCATTTTGCAAATTAACAAAGATAATCTCTGATTTTTTTTACTAAGTGCAGATTCATTTCTCTCCATTTTTGGCAATTTTTCTTGTGTTTGAAGGCTGAATTCAAATTAAATCCAAGGGGTGTGATTTTAATTAAATTTTTTAATTTCCAATGCAAGTCGTCCCCCCTTTTGCAATCAGATTGGTATTTAAAGTGACATTTTCAATCCCATTTTACAAATTAACAAAGACAAGCTCTGATTTTTTTTTTCTAAGTGCAGATTCATTTCTCTCCATTTTTGGCAATCTTTCTTGTGTTTGAAGGCTTTAGGGAGAGTGAATTTTATTTATTGGAGACCAAAAGATTTTCTCTCTCCAGTTTGGACAAGACAATGAATTTGATTATTTGGAGAGAAGATAGCAGCCCTCTCAAGCCACCATTTCATGAAACATAATTTTAGGGCATCCTAAATTCCTCTTTGGCATTCGAATCAGAATTGAGGGACTAGAGAAAAATAGAAATTGGAGAAATTCGAGGGTTTCTTTCTCCCATCTTCTTTTCCATATTTAGTCATTGTGGTAATTCACTTTTCATTTCCAGAATTCAAAGACTTTCAAAATCTCAGAATTTGAGGGACACTTGAGAACTTTTTCTCCCCCCATTTCATTTACAGATTTCATCTTTCCTTGGAGAGATTTTTTTTCATTTCATCTTTTGAGGGTGGGCTATTTGGTTTCCATGTTATGAGGATTGTTTAGAGAATTGTGGGAAGATTTGAGATTAAATATTTGGAGGAGCCTCCACATTTTGATGCCATTCCATATCCATCTAAAGTGACTGATTAAGCAGAGGCAACGAGCATTATTTTTTTTTCATATATGTTGCATAGAAATTTAGTTGCACTTAACAGACGTGACAATCTTAGATCAGTCAATTTTATGAGCTCTGATTTTACTTTTCCAGTTACCTTTAAACTCTGATTTCCAAATCTGATATGATTGAAGTGAATGCAGTCCTAATTGTAATGTTTGTTGCAGGGCTGAGCATTGAAGGAAGAGTTGAAAGCATTGTAAAGATGAGAAATCAAACCAAGACGGGAGGTGGCTAGTAATTGGATGAACCAAATGCAAGAAGTATGTTCCCTAGATGAATTTGAGCAGCGGGTGCAAGATTGAGATCAAAAGATTAAGACAAGAAGAAACTCTAAGGAAAAAAGGATGGAGAAATTTCAAGAGATGGAGCAATTTGAAGGATGAGCCATCACAAAGGTGAACTATCACAAATGATTTCTCATCAGCAAGCAAAGGGGGTTTTCATCAAGTTGTTGGATGAGAATGATGAGGTGGTAGCCATTTCCTCAATCAATAAAAGCATGCCAAGTGTCACATGGTGATGATTTGATGAGATTATGTCCAGGTTCATTGAATCTGAAAAGAGGATGAAGATAAGGAACACATTTCCCAAGGTGATGAGGTGGTGTTGTCTACAATTGCTCTCTTCTCATTGGTCCATGTGTCATTGATCCTTATCGGGTTGTTATGGATTCAATTTTTTTCATTGGTCCATTAAATGAATGTAATTTTCCTATTGGCCCATAAGGTGGTGCTTGAATGTAATTGGATGAGCATTTAATGATTGTATCAGGTGGTTATGAAACTATAATTAAGGCTTATGTAGATTAATTGGGGCCATAGATTCTATTTTAATCTTGGCCATTCATTATACTTAAAGCCCCTATATAAAGGCTTTCTCATTTCATTTGTAAGGTGGTTGGAGAAAATTGTTGCTAATATAATATCAAAATTGCTCTACTTATCATTGTTGTGTTTTATATGGTGATAAAGTTTGATCAACTTTGTATTGTATGGTGCTCTTCTTCCATAATTAAAATAGGATTTTAATTTCAAGGTTGTTTAAGTAAGATTAGAAGTAGATGGTATATTGCATGCAAGTATTGGTGGATGTTAATTGGATTGACTCGTATACACTAGGCCACTAGCCTCCTTGCTGATTGTAAGGAAGTTGTGCATGGTAAGCTAGTTCTTTGCACTCAAGCTCAATCAGTGTTTGGATCCATAGTTTGTACTTCCAAGTTGGATTGTGGAAATGACATTGATATGAAAACCATCTAATAATCCTTGAAGCTTTGCACTAGGTGGAGTTGAATTCATAGACAAGCCTCCATTTGGTAGAGTCCTAGTCCATCCATGAATCCTTTCATCCATAGTTAAAAGTAGTAGAAGTAGTTTAATAAGTTTTAATATTGAAGATTAAGGAGGCGATTGAGTATACATTGCAAAGATAAGTCTGATTATCATTGAGAAAAATATCATAAGTCCCCTGAAGTGATTAACCAACAAATCACATCATTTCAACTGAGCCAGTCATTCCACAAGTTTAGGAACCTTGGATTCATTCCATGATCTCAAATTGCAAAGCTTAGCATGAGAGATGACTTTGATCAAGAGAGGATTTAAAGTTCTACATTTCACATTGAAGCACTAAGTGTTCAATCATGCATGTTATGTAAGTGGAACAAAACTCACATCAACAGAAATTGGCGCTAGGAGGGCCAAATTAGAATTTTCTCAAGAAATAGTCAAAAGTCAAGAAACGGTGAAGAATGGGACTCTCACGCCCCAAGAAGTCTAAAGAAAATTGGGAATCACTCCAAGAAAATATCATCTTAACATTTCATTCTCTCACATTCCACCAAAGGCTAAATGTTCTTGAGTACTTGTGCATTGCTGATATCCTACACAAAGAAGATGAGAAAGCTCGAAGAATCAAGAGAGAAGCCCAAGCAAGGTTCGAGAAAGAGAGGTAGAATTGAAGAATGACAAAGAATGGTTCTTCCTAGATCTCAACAGCCTAGATCAACTTGGGGTACACTCCAAGATCATATTGTAGCTACATTTCACACGACCTCTTGGGATGATAGAAGAGATAATAGAGAGTACTTGGATACTACTAACATGTTGAACCAAGAAGAAAGGAAGGCATGAGAAATATAGAGAAGAATTTAGAAAAGGTTGAATCATCAGAGATAAATTCAAAGAAATCTTGAAAGAGAAAGGAAGGTGAAGGTGTGAGAATCATCCCAATCAACCATTGAAGAAGGCCAAAATTGAATATCAAGCTGGATAAGAAGACTGGATCTTTCTCTCCAGAAAGGTTTGAAAGATTACAGTCAAACAGAAGGCAAAGGGTATTGAGATCAACTCCAAAGCAAGAAGAAGATTTTTTAGAGCTACAATTCCACAAGAAAGGAAGAAATCATTGGGTAGCTAACGCTACGCATTGGGCAAGCTCTTCCAGCAGTCCAATTCGAGTACCCCAAATTCAAAACACCCAAGCTAAAGTTACTCAAGAAACAAAAGTTCAAGCAACTCAAGCAACAATGGTGCAACCCTATGGATTCAAAACAATGCCTTGCCTCTCACGTTTAATCAATATCATGATTTTCCCAAGAATCCAGAGCACTTTTTTTCCAAGTTTTAGATGAATGACCCCAATCGTACATCAGAAGAGCATATAAAGGTTTTCAAAGATGCATTATGTAATAGAAGGATTCAACATGAGGATGTAGCATGCAGGCTCTTCCCTCATTCTTTGGGAGAGGAGGCCTTCTAATAGTTTGTGCATTTTACAACTTTGTCCATAACAGGGTGGATTCAATTAAGAGATGCATTTGTGGGAAAATTTGGCATTCCCATCACCCCACTGGATTTATACAAGCAGTTAGTGGATATTAGAAGGCAATATGAAGAGTCCATCGGTTCTTTCAATAATCATTTTCATAGAACATATACTCGGTTGCAAGCTCCTTATACAGTACAAGATGTGGGTGCCATGGAGATGTATTACAATGCTTTGAATTATCAAACATCCATGTTCACAAGAACTTCTCATCCTGGACCAACCAATTTGAATGAGGCATACATTAGAGCAATGGAGGTAGCCAAGCAGATGAAGCAAAATATAGCAGGATCAACGACTGCAATTACTCAAATTCCACAACTTGCATATCAGGCCTCCTCGAATCAACTCATGGTGCATCCTAGATCTTCCTTATCTCATGCACCTCCTGTAATGCCAGTTTATCTTCAAAGCACAAGTACACCTGCAAGAACACAAGAAGAGAAAGATGAGATTAAAGAGTTAGTCAAGCAAGTAAAGAAGCTCTCCACTAAGGTTACTTACTTAAAGAATCAAAATAACCAAATTCAGAGTACACAAAGGAACTTTCAAGGAAATCATGGAAATTACCAAGGTAGTTAATCAAAGGGATTACCAGAGAAAAAATTAAGACAATAAATACCAAAGAGGTAATCAAGATGGCAGTTACCAAAGAAATAACTAGGATGGTGGGTATCAAAGAAACTACCAAGGTGGTGCTCAATCTAGTAATCAAGGATACAACATCAACCAAAGGAAGCCATGGAACACCAATCTGAATAACTAACAAAGAGGTAATCAAGATAGCAGTTACCAAAGAAATAACCAAGATGGTGGGTATCAAAGAAAATACCAAGGTAGTGCTCAATCTAGTAATCAAGGATACAAAAACAACCAAAGGAAGCCATGGAAAACCAATCCAAATAATGGCAATGTAGTGTCACCACTTGAAAACCCGCCTGCTCCAGAGAACAGACCATTCGAAAGGATATTCTTGGCAGTATCAACATTATCCCAATATTGTAGATTTCATGAGACAAACCAACATTCATAATTACAATGTGCTAACTTTAAGAAGGCATCGAACATTTTCCAAAAGGTGGTGGATGAGTCGATCAATCAAGATGATACCCAGATTATTGGATACGAGTTAGTACCTGCCCCAAGATACGATCAATGCTTAACCTTTGAAGAGTTTTCTTTCCCTCTTGAATTTGAAGCCTATGAAGAACATGAAGGGAAATTTCCACCAGCATCAGCAAATGGTCTAGTAGATGCACCAAATGATCCAAATAAATCAATAAAGGAATCCAGATATTGTTTCCCTCCATTGGACAATAGTGTCCTTGTCCAAGGAACCAGTGATGTTCAAACTTTCTAGAAGTCGTAGGGGAATCAAACTAGGATTTACCAAAGGAGTAAAAGAAGGAATGATGAGCCTTTAACTTCTTCCATTCCACCAAAAAACTTCAACACACCTCCTCATCCAAACACTAGTAATATGCCGAATTATCTGAAGGATGCCCCTAAGTATAGATAAGCCAATAATAATAGTGGTCAAAATGCTAGTGCTCCACAAGGCATGCGTGGAACTCAAGGTACTAATAAAGAGCTTGTGGCTATTGATCCCACAAACAATGAAGATTTGAGAAAGTTAGGACAAAGCGTAGCTGAAGAAATGAAGAAGATTAAAGTTAATCTACCATTGTTTGAGTTAATGAGAGTAACAGAGATAAGGGATGTTTTCCTCAACTGCTTAAGAGATAACAAGAGTCATGGACCTCAGACTCAAGTCTCTACAATGACAAAGAAAACTGTAGAAATATTTCCTATTAAGTGAAGTGACAAAGATAGAGGAGCTAGCTCAATCAACCGAGATGAAAGCAAAGCTCAAGCCTGGATTCAAAACTCTAGTAGTGTTTTATCAAGGGAAAGATGAGCCTATCCCTTTTCTATTATCGGTGAGACTATTCAGAAAGTTATTACACAATTGTCTAATAGATTTAGGAGCATCCAACAATGTTATGCCTCTGGTTGTTTGTAGGTCATTAGGACTTGTTCTGACAAAGTCAAACAAGAGGGTCACTCAACTAGACAAAACTGAAATACCAGTGGTGGGTGAGCTCAACAACATCCACATGAAATTAGCTTTAGATCCTAGGATGGAACAACTTATAGACATATCAGTTGTAGACGTATCCGATCATTATGGCTAAATCCTAGGTAGAGATTGGACTAGATGATTGAATGGCTATATGGCCACCAATTTTTCTCACATATGGTTAACATGGAAAAGATTAGCTAATCAAATTAGGATTGATAGCAATCCTAGGTTGAAATTAACCATTACAAAGTATGGAGGAGGAAATGAAGTATTGTTTTCTGAAAAAGACCTTGGCCTTTACAAGCCCAAAGCTAAAGTTTTTATGTTGCATATTTTTGGCAAGACAAGAAAAGAGGAATCCACCGAAGTAGTCATTGAGTTAGATCATGATTCTTCATTAGATGAAGGAGAAGGGATTTTTGAAAATTTTAGAATTTTTTTGGTAAGGATAGTACAACAAAGTTTAGAGTTGGGTAACCGAACATCAGTAAGGGATTTGTTATTTCCCAACTGGTGCACGACTTACAATGCCTTCCATTCCAAACTATCCTATTCCATGTGTGAAATCACATTAGAGAAAGTGGAGAAGAGAATCTTGGGAGCATTAAAGCAAGATGACCTACAAGGAAAGAAAAAGATTGAAGTCTTACAGGCAGATATAGTAGAAAGTGACAAGATGGGTGAAATGAGAAATCAAGCCCCACCATGTGATCCAGAGATTAAAGATGAATTGAGTAATTCCAAAGAGATCCAAAGGGATCGTAAAGAAAGTGATGGGATGTGGACATTAATATTTGATGGTTCCAAGACCAAACAGGGAGCTAGAGCTAGATTTGAATTAACTAGCCCTACAGGGGCAACTTATCTAGCATCGCATAAACTACAATTCCAATGCACCAAAAACATGACCGAATATGAAGCTTTGATTCTTGGCTTGTTGTGTGCAATCAAGAAAGGATCTAATGCAATCCATGTACACAAAGATTCTGCTAGAATACTTCAGAGATAACTGAGAGGGGGGGGGTGAATCAGTTATCTGCAACTTTAAATATTTATCTTCTACTTATTAATCTAGATTGATACAAAGTAAATGCACATACATATAAAAATTTACACAACACATCAATTTGGTTACGGGGAAACCAAATGGTAAAAACCCTGGTGGGAATTAGTACCCACAAAGAACTATACTGTTTATAGTGATCCCTGTTAAAAGATCTTCCAACCCTGTTAGGAGTTGTACATTACAATGCAGTAGTATAGTGACCTGGTTAAGGGTCAGACCCTGTTAGGAGTCTTTTACAATAACCATATTAGGGGTGGTGGACTCACTGTCCAAGTGGTGAAGGCTACAACCTTCTGGTTATTTGATACACACTGTATCAACAAGATGAACTGTTGTTTGTGACACTGCTTGTCTGATCAATTCCTTTTATGTGCCAATGCTTTAACCTCTTGTAAAGCAATATAAAAATATAATCTATATTCTAAATTCTTCAACATAAACATCTATATTATCAACATATGATAAATATAGCTCTGCTGTATCAACACTTTGCTCTGCTGTATCAACACTCTGCTCTGCTTGTCAATCTCTGGCTTTTGCAACTCTTCTCATTGAAAATGACCTTCTATAAATACATACACCAAGTATGAGATCATGGGACCTATAGGAAAACTCTTCTTAACATCCTTGTTGGCTCTACTAAGCATGCAAGCATAATTACAACCGCGCAAGTTAATGTTGAACAGACGCATCGCTTCACTAAGTCAGCTTCACCAAATTAATCATAACTTTGCAATCTTCTTGAAATATGTTTGGTGCATTTAGATTAATATCAAAAACTCATAAATAATCATGAATATACACACACATATCCTAAAGATAGGCACAACTTGATCAACACATTGCATACATCGGCCTTAAACCGTTATTCCTCTAGAACTGTAACTGTCAATAACAGAATTATATATCTTTACTGAAACTTCATATCTAGGTCTGCGTGTATGAACATAGCATAGTAAACATGTCAACAACATGTATCTATCCATGCTGGTCTTCATTTCATCATATTGATAATTACATACAAAAGTACTACTGTGTATTATATGTTGTCATTAATGACAAACATACTATCAATCAACTGTTCAGAATCAAATCTCCAACAATCTCCCCCTTTGGCATTGATGGCAACATATGATATAAAAACAACTTCTATTCTTGGTGTCTTCTTTCTAATACAATCTTCTCAATATCCTCAAAAAAGATTCATCTATACTGCTTCAGTTTCATGTACTGTGTATTCTCTGAATACTCCCCCATTGTCATACTTCCCTACTGTGTTCCTTTACTCCCCCATAGTATAAGCTCCTTATTTGTATTGTTTTTATTGGTATATACTCCCCCATTGACATTAATGGAAAAAGGGTGCCATAAACCATTCTGCATAGGTACTACTCTAGAAGCAAAGTAGTCAACCATTCATCAGTCACACAAGACTGATGTACTTGCTACTTTTTCTAATCTGACTTAGGAGAGGGAATGACTCCCAACTTCTCCCTTAGATACTCAAAAGTATCCTTTGCTAAAGGCTTCATGAAAATTTTTGCTAACTAATCTTTTGTGTTTACATAATCCAATGTCACTTCCTTGCCTGCAACTTTTTCTCTTAGAAAGTGATACTTGATCTCTATGTGTTTTGTCTTTGCATGCATTACAGGGTTCTTAGACATGTTAATAGTACTAGTGTTGTCACAGTGAATAACAACAGGATAGTCAACCTAAATACCAAAGTCTTTAACCATCTATTTGATCCAAATAATTATTGTACAATTCAGTGCCGCTGCAACATATTTTGCCTCTGCTGTTGACTAAGAAATTTAGTTTTGCTTCTTGCCTGTCCAAGATACCAACTTTTCTCCAAGAAATACTACTCCTCCTGACATGCTCTTCCTGTCATCAATACAACCTACCCAATCTGCATCAGTATACAAATGAAGTTGTGTATTCTCTAATTTAGGATACCATAAACCATAGTCTATAGTTCCCTTAAGATATCTGAATATCCTCTTGATTGCCATTAAGTGATTATGCTTGGGTTTGGCTGCAAATCTTCCAACAATGCCAACTACATTAGATATGTCAGGTCTTGATTGAGTTAGATAAATAAGCTTTCCAATAATAGATTTATAAAATGTTTTATCAACTACTGTGGAGTCATCATCTTTTGAAAGTTTACTTCCTGTGATCATAGGAGTGCATACTAGCTTGCAATCCTCCATCTTGAAGGTTTTCAATATTTCCTTTACATATTTTGACT